>PVJC01031057.1:0-20820 GCA_004026665.1 Murina feae | reverse complement strand
TCGGGCAGGAGCAGGGGCCAGGAGGACTCAATGGGCTGGAGCTTAGCTCCATGGCAGTCAGTGTGGTAGGTCCTGGTGACACAGAGCATGAGCTGTGACCCTAGACCACAGAACTGTCAAACCTATGGGCCTGCGGCAGAAACAGAATGGACGGTTTCAATTACAGATGCCCGTGTCCTCATAGAAGAGGAAAGATGCGTCGGGAGCGCCAAGAAGGGGAGCAAATGGCAACATCAGGAGGTGGGAAAGGCTTGGCAGGGCCTGAGGAATCCCCTGTCCCCGGCATTGCTGGCATGTCAATCACCTGTCACAGGCCGGCACTAGGTGCCCTCACTGACCTCAGTAGCCCCAGCGCAGCAGGCACTTTGAGGAACTCCGGGCACAGAGGGTGGACATGAGGCCAACAGAGGTGAGGACCTGCCCCAGATGCTGAGACACAGGTAGTCTTGACTCCTCATCGCTAAGCAAGCTCTTCTGTCTTCAATACTCTGAGGTTCAAGTCTAAAATGAGTAGCATCAGACCTGGCCAGTTGGTTCAGTGTATTGGCACATTGTCTGAACACCAAAAGTTTGCAGGATCTTCCCAGTCAGGGCACATTCCTAGGATGTGGGTTTGATTGCCAATCAGGGCACATATAGGAGGCAACCAATTGATGTTTCTCTCTCGTTTTTAAAAAATATATTTTTTATTGATTTCAGAGAGGAAGTGGGAGAGAGAGATAGAAACATCAATGATGAGAGAGAATCATCAGTCGGCTGCCTCCTGCGCACCTCACACTGGGGATGGAGCCTGCAACCCAGGCATGTGCCACTGACCGGAATCAAACCTGGGACCCTTCAGTCATCAGGGCCAATGCTCTATCCACTGAGCCAAACCAGTTAGGGCTGATGTTTCTCTTTCACATCAATGTTTCCCTCTCTATATATATCCATATCTATATGTCTATAGGTCTATATGTCTATTTGCCTATAGGTCTATATGTCTGTGTGTCTATTTGTCTATGTCTGTTGTCTATATGTCTATATGTCTATTTGTCTACTTATCTATATGTCTACATGTCTATTGGTCTATATGTCTACATGTCTATATGTCTGTCTCTATATGTGGATATGTCAATATGTCTATATGTCCATTTATCTATATGTCTACATGTCTACTTGTCTACCTGTCTATTTGTCTACATGTCCATATGTCCATTTGTCCATTTGTCTATATGTTTTCATGTCTACATGTCTACATGTGTATATGTCTACATGTCTACTTATCTATTAATCTATATGTCTGTATGTCTACCTGTCTACATGTCCATATGTCCATTTGTCCATATATCTACATATCTACACGTCTAAATGTCTATATGTCTGTATCTATCCTCGGGTGACGGTTAACATGAGTGGCTGCAGTCCCTGCATAAGTGGACGGTCCCCTCCTAGGACAGGTCTGGGGCATCTGGAACACGGAAGCTGAAACTCATCCAAGGCCTCATATCACACAGCACTTTCTACGATTGGTCACCAGAACAGTGACTGCCCGGGACCCGAGGAGATGAATTATTTTCCGCCCTCAGAGCGAACCCCAGGAGGCCAGGGCAAGTCCATAAAATGGAGCAAGTTTCTGACTGCGAAACTCCAGGTGGCCAAGGCCCCTCTTTGCCGTCACCGGGGTGAGATTTAGGATGAACAGATGACTGCGTGTCATTCTCAGTCTCTTAATTGGAAGTGACGGCTGTCCCTGACCCCACTGTGTGTGTGGCTGTGATAGTGGCATGGGGGAGGCTCCTCCTGTCTGCATCTAACACGTGCTAGTGTTGTTTACTGTGGGCATTAGCCCATCCCCTTCACTGCCTTGTGGGCTCTCCTGCGACCAGGATGCCACACACTGTGAGAAATCACTTTCCTGTCACTTGGTAGGACACACATCAGCATTGTTCTAAGTAAATCCTGACGGAACTACACAGCCAGCCCTGTGAGGGCAAAGGGACACTGCCTGCAGTCACCGCCATCTGCTCTCAGAAGGCTGACAGTGGCAAGGCTGTGCCCGACTGCATGAGTGACCTGTGAACCAGGGGGTTACGGTTTGATTCCCCATCAGGCCTGGGTTGTGGGCTCGATCCCCAGTGTGGGGACGTGCAAGAGGCAGCTGATCCATGACTCTCTCTTATCACTGATGTTTCTATCTCTCTCTGTCTCTTCCACAACACAATTTATGGCAAAGAGCTTCAAATATTTTTTACTTTAAAAAAAATTTTATTTCCCAATTGCAGTTCATATAATATTATGTTAGTTTAAGGCACACAACCCAGTTATCAGACCACATATAACTTATTGAATGATCATCCAGATAAAGCTCATATCCATCTAGCAACATCCACATTTACTACAGTGCATTTGACTGCATTCCCCGTGCTGCACTTTACATTCCCTGGACTCTTCTGTAACCGCCAATTTGTACTTCTCCATCTTTTCTCTCAATACTTTTTTAGGGGGAAAGATTAAGCTAAACCATGTCAAGTAGAGCCATTAGCATGTGAATATAAGTTGTCATTCTCCAAAAGAGAGTAAGTATAGCAGCACTTTAAAATAACTTAAGTTGCTTTTCCTTCCTGAAGAATAACCATTAAAGTATCTCCCCTTTGAGTGAATGATGGGACATAGAATATCACACAGTGAGTCAGAGCAAGAAAGGAGAAGTTGAATCGCATTCACAGGGTTTCTCTCTGAGACACAGTTCCTACAGAATTCATTGAGAATGGTGCATTCTAAACGAGAGTAGCAAAAGGTGGTGCCATTTTGGTCCAGTGGTGAACGTATGTTATCAGCGCTCTCCTCCTCAAACTGCTTCAAAATATCCCAGAGGAAAGCACACTTTCAAGCTCTTTTCATGAGTCCAGCATTACCCCAATTCCTAAATCAGATAAAGACCCTACAAAGGAAGAGAAGTATAGACCCGTATCCCTGATGAACACAGATGCTAAAATACTCAACAAAATTTTAGCAAATCAGACAGCAATGCATTAAATACATCATATACCATGACCAAGTGGGATTTATCCCAGGGATGCAAGGCTGGTACAATATCCACAAATCACTAAACGTGATACATCACATAAACAGATTGGAAAACAAAAATCACATGATCATACCAATTGATGCAGAAAAAGCATTTTACAAGATCCAACATCCTCTTTCGATAACAATTCTCAGCAAAGTGGGGATAGAGGGATCATAATAAAAGCCTTATATGACAAACCTACAGCCAACATCGTACTCAATGTGCAAAAACTAAAACCATTTCCCCTAAGAACAGGAACAAGATAGGCCTATACCCTCTCACCACTCCTGTTCAACCCAGTTCTGGAAGTCCTGGCCATGATGATCAGAAGAGAAAAAATAAAAGGGATTCAAATTAGAAAGGAGGACGTAGAACTGTCATTATTTGCAGATGACATTGTTTTGTACATACAAAACTCTAACGACCCAGAAAGAAACTACTAGATTTAATAAATGGAGTTGGCAACGTAGCAGGACACAAAACTAACACCCAGAGATTGATGGCATTTTATACACTAGTAATGAACTCTCAAAGACAAGTGCTGGTGAGGATTCGAAGAAAAAGGAGCCCTCGTGCACTGCTGGTGGGAATGCAGACTGGTGCAGCCATTGTGGAGAACAGTATGGCGTTGCCTCAAAAAACTAAATATGGAACTGACATTTGACCCAGTGATCCCACTTCTAGGAATGTATCCCAAGAAACCAGAAACACCAATCAGAAAGGATATATGCACCCCTATGTTCATAGCAGCACAATTCACCATAGCTAAGATCTGGAAACAGCCTAAGTGCCCATCAGTAGATGAGTGAATAAAAAGCTGTGGTACATCTATATAGTGGAATACAATGCAGCAACAGCATGGAGAGACCTGGAGAGCATTGTGCTAAGTGAAATAAGTCAGAAAAAGATAAGCATCATAGGATCTCACTCATATGTGGAATCTAATGAACAAATTAAACTGATGAACAAAATAGATCCAGAGACAGAGAAGCATGAGACAGACTGATGAATTGCAGCAGGAAAGGGGTGTGTGGAGGATAGGTGGGGAGCGATTAACTGGGAACTTATACACATATATGCATAGTCCATGGACACAGGCAATTGAGTGGTGCTGGGTGGGGAGTCAATGGGGAAAAAACAAAGGGGCCTCTGTAACACTTTCAACAATAAAGATAAATTTTTTAAAAAGCCTTGTCATGCCTCTGTCTAATCCATCTTCCCTCGCCCAGAGCATGGCCCTCCTAAACCCATATAAAAGCCCCACCCTCTTGCTAACACACTTGTCAGGGACTGGAGGATAAAATGCCATTTCTTTTCAGCACAACAGGACAAGCCTTCATTCCCTGTGCTGCCCCCTCTCGGTCCCTCTGGGTCAGCGGCCCTGCTCATGCGTTGGTCCGGTGGAAGGAGCTGCTTTTAGACCCTTGAATAAAGGATGATCTGTAATAATGTCAGTTTCCCTCGTCACCGTCTCTCCAGGATTAAAACTTGGACATGTTACACTCAATGCATGTTTGTAAAATGAATGGACTGGGTTCTGCTTAAGAAATGGCACAGCCCAGCCAGTGTGACTCAGTCATTGAGCATCAACCTAGGAACCCAGAGGTCAGAGTTCAATTCCTGGTCAGGGCACAGGCCCAGGGTGCAGGCTCAATCCCCAGTGTGGGGTGTGCAGGAGGCAGCCCGCCAAGGATTCTCTCTCATCATTGATATTTCGCTCTCTCCTCTTTCTTTCCTCTTTGAAATCAATAACGAATTCTAAAAAATAAAGAAGTGACATAAAAAGGCGTCTTCTCTCGAGCGGAAGCTCTGAGCAGGTGACTCATGTGAACGTGCTCTTGAAAGTGAGCAGCCGACTCATCAACATGTCACCGTCTGGGACCCGCGCTGAGGGGCAGGGGTGCCCGGGCAGGGGTGGGCTCGCTGTGCGGTGGCGGTGACTGTTGTCATCATGGGGAGATTGGACTGGGCGTCCCCACGGAAGCCTGAGACAGCAGTTCAGTCATGACATAATGACGGCCTAGAGAGAGAGTGCTCAGGGCCCGGGAAAGGGAAACGGCAGAGTAATTACATTTATGGAGCGAATGTAGGCCACGCACTCCCAAGTGCCGCAGCGCTCCCTGTGTAACGCGTGGACCGTGGCCAAGCGCCGTCCATGAGGGAGCGGCCCGCGGAGAGGCAGCTGGAGCTGTTTGTGGGCCCTTTGCTGTGCGGGGGACGGACGGGCAAGCACTGTCCCTCCAGCAGCCGGGCCAGGAGAGTGTGTGGGGCCGAGCATGGCCCACCCGGACCCAGCAAATAAGAAGTGTGCACTCCACGCTGAGCACAAGCCCAGCTCCTCCTCCTGTGCCAGCCGCTGAGCAACACGCTCATGTTTACGCCTGCAATTGTCTCACTTTCATTACAATCACGTCACCGTGAGAAACATTCCCACCCCTTGTCCCTGTTCCTGAGTATTTAGGGCGCCGGGGGCGAGGCCAGCCGTGGCTCTGTTATCCTGTAACATTGCACTCTCACGCAAACACACAGCCCCTCGGAGCAGCGGGGAGCCCCGACAGCAGACGCCGCAGACACTGCCTCTGCTTTCACCCAGATTTCGAAGCACACGCTCCCCTTTCAAATGTGTAATTAAATGGGACGAGAGCAGTAATGGATGCAAATGGCTTTTCCCCACCCAATGGTTTAAAAAACACTGCAATTAGGTACTTGACTTCCCGTCTACCTGTCTACAAGGCACTTCCCTATCTTATCAGACCCCCGACGGGGAGTGCGATGTCAGGGCCAACATGAAAGCAGGTGTGTCCCCAGGTGCGTTCACATGGCTCCCCTGAAATGAGGCCACAGCGGGGACAGAGGAAGCAGACCGCACCCTGGGCCAGAGGAAAAGCGTGTCTCAGACATTTTCATTAAAAACACCATCACCCTGTGCGCCCGGAAGTGCTTGGCCCAGCTCTGACCCGGACATTAATTCTGCGTGAAACTCTAAGACATGATTTTAGCCTGTAGGTCAGATTTTAGCTTGTATGTAAGATTACAAGTGATTAAGTTTTATTCTCTTCTACTCCTTATTCATTGCTCTAAGTTTCAAAAACCTTTCTTTAAAACTTGCCCTGACTTTGTGGTTTAATGAAAGTAAATGGACATTAAAGAAATGAAACAGGTCCCTGTGTCTCCTCCACAGAGGGGCCAGCAAGGCCCCCGTGTGGGCCGGAGATTTGAAAACGTCCTGTTGGGAGCCACGTCATCTCATCCGTCATCTCATCCATCACGTCATTTTCAGAATCCCCGCCCCCAGGACAAAAGGGAAGGCCAGACACCAGCATTCCTCGGGAGAGAGGGAAGGGAGGGGGAAGGCAGACATCATTGTAGAATGAAGAAAAACAATCCCCTGGGCTTACAATGTGGCATATCAAAAGCTCTATTTTTAAAAATATACTTTTATTGATTTCAGAGAGGAAGGGGAGAGAGATAGACGCATTAATGATGAGAGAGAGTCACCGATGGGCTGCCCCTGCATGCCCCTTATTGGGGATCAAGACCACAACCCAAGCTTGTGCCCCGGTTAGAACAGAACTGTGACCTCCTGGTTCATGGGTTGATGCTCAAACACTGAACCACACGGGCTGGGCTACTTTGGGCTTATCTGCTGTGAGGATGATGGGCTGGAAAGTACTGCATTGCTAGGACTGGAGGCTCCTAATACAGCTGTGTGAGCCTGACACAACCCGTCCAACTGTATTTAATAATTACTTCACGCTAAGTAAAAAAAGCAACAATGAGCAATTCCTCCCATGAAAGCCTTTGAGAGGGAAATGCTCTCCTGTTTACTCCTGTAACAGCTCACTTCAATGTTAGTAATGTCACCGTAAGACACGAGTCCCCTCTCCTTCTCCCTGTTCACTGTCTATTCATGACCACCCTTCCCACGGCTTCAACCCCCAGCAGAGTGTGCTCATCCCCACCCACCCCAGGGGACAGCCAGCTGTGCCCTTCCTCTGGGTCTCCCAGAGACATGAACCCATGCTGGAGGGACATTGAACGCACCCTGTGGCCATGGTAGCTTTCAAGTCCTGTGTCTGTGTTCATCTAGCACAAGAGGGAGCAGAATGATGGCTGGTGCCATTTTTGTTATATATATATTTTTCTAAAAATATAATTTACTAGAGGCCTGGTGCATGAAATCATGCATGGGGGAGGTGTCCCTCAATCCGGCCTGCACCCTCTCTAATCTGAGACTCCTTGGGGGATGTCTAACTGCTGGTTTAGGTCCAATCCCTGTGTGATGGCCATTTTGTGGCGGTCATCTTATGACCACATAGTGCGAGGGCGTGATGCCACCTGGACTTCTATCATATTGGATTGATTCCAGAGAGGAAGAAAGCGAGAGAGAGAGAGAAACGCCATCGTGAGAGAAAATCATGCATTGGCTGCCTCCTGCCTCCTATTGAGGATGCAGCCCACAACCAGGGCATGTGCCCTTGACCAGAATGGAACCTGGGACCTTTCAGTTTGCTGGCCAAGACTCTATCCACTTAGCCAAACTGGCGGGGACTGACTAGAGCTTCCACATCACCTCTGAGGGATGGAGCCTCAATTCCTTCCTCCACCCCATGGCTGTGGCTGGGGGCCAGCAGGGGCATTACTGGAGTGCAGCGCCCTTCGGGATGAGAAGACATGCCACAGAGAAGGGTCCTGGGCCCCGGGAAGGCCTCTGGGCAGAGCGCCCGCCCCAGTCTGGCCAGCCCGCCTCTGCACGGCTGTTTGGAGGAAACACACATGAAACCCACAGCATGACTGCTTCTCTGTGACAGAGTAGCTTCACTCCCTTCCCCACACGGGAGAGGTTTTCCTAAAAACTCCCCCTACTTTTGCAGGAGACAGTTCACTTCATTGCTCAGGCATTTTTGTACGTCAGAGACCACGAGAGTAAGTGGTATTTATTTAAGGGCTGCACCGCAGATATTTGGATGGAAAAGGAACTCCAATAGATGAGCCCAGATGGCAAATAGACGGGACTCTGCCCCCTCACCTTCTCCATTCTCCCGCCCATAGTGTCAAACACTTAGAATCAATGTGGACCCTTTTCCCTGAGCCCAGAAGCGGCCTCATCGCCATTCTCCACACAGTCCACGCGCAGCCGCACGGAACACATGGACGGGGCCGCAGGCGCAGGAAGTTGAAGCTGCTCTCCCTGGAGGAGCTGGATCCTGTCCCCTCCCATCGAGGGTGTGGAGCCTGGGCTCAGGCCAGGCGAGCTCAGGGTGGCTGAGCAGGAGGCTCCCCAGCAGGTCCCCAGTATACAGGCCCCAAACGGAGCTTGACGATCATAGCAGGATGAACCGAGTGCGGCTCTAGGAGCAGCTCATGGACACCAACTCCCGACGCCTGGCTCAGGGGGAATGTCCCCCAAATCCGGTCAGCACCCGGCCGCCTGGCTCAGCACGGACCTGTGGGTTCCATTCCCACTCAGGGCACACGCAGTGACATCCTCGATGGGGTGAAGTCCATGATTCTCTCTCATCACTGATGTTTCTCCCTCTCTCTTCTCCCTTCCTCTCTGGAGGGGAATTTTAAAAATTATTATTAAAAAAAAAAAAGAGAGAGAATTCCCTCAGCCAGGAGAGAGACGAGACCTGCTGGGACAGGGCTTCTTGGGGAGGGTGCCTGCTCTGTGGCCGGCACTCGGGGTGAGACTAACTCAGCGCCTATGTCAGGTCCCCGAGGTGCAAGGTGCTCTGAGGCTGGAAAAGAACAAAGACACGCCACCGGCTTCCCCATGATTTCAACCAGCCACGGACAACAAAAGCGGTGTCCACAGGGCGGTGTTACCTGAAGGAGTTTCCATGAATGTGTTTGTCATATAGACTATTAAATAAAGCTTTAAAAGTGCCTTATTTTAACCAAGTAACACCTGTTGTTTAAATATGTGAAGCTAGTCCCTTTCTAGAGCAAAGCACACTCTTTGAGCTGCACACTGTGTCCCCGAGGGCCACGGGCTAAACGGTTTGCTTGTTGTGCGTCTGTGTTCTGCTCAGAGGACAGAACACACCTTCCTTTAGAGTTAGAGTATTATCTCTGGGACCGCGTTTCCATTAATTCTTCTGAATTTGGGACCCTTAATCACATACTTTTTAAAATAACTCACAGCAAAGTTATGATTTCTCTTGGGGAAAAAATCTCATTATGCCATACTTTTCTCTAAAAATGAACCTTAGCCATCTTCACAAATCTCAACAGCCAAATAGTTTATAACAACTCGTTTAGAATAACACTGGAGGGCGGGAAAGTGGTCAAGATGATTTCGTAATAATTTGAAACATGTTGACAGCAGATAAGACCAGCAAGGAGTCCCGTGGGCTGTGCAGACCACACCCAACCATTCACCTCCCAGGCCCCGGCTCCTGCCCTCTTCTCTGTGAGCCAGCAAGGACCCCCACCCGCCTGTCTGGCAGGGTCTCACCCACCTGCACCTCAGCATCATTTGCACCCCACACACTCTGAGGCTGCCTCCTGTTTTGAGAAGCAATGAACAATATGTGCTTCATTCCACCCTTGGATTTCCTGACCGGGAATCAAACCGTGACCTCCTGGTTCATAGGTCGGCGCTCAGCCACGGAGCCCCGCCAGCCGGGTGCTAAGCCAATGCTTAACATAAGCTCTTGCTTCTGATCGGGGAAGTCTCCCTATTGTCACCTTTGAGCATATTCCGCCTCTGTTATGTTCTTAAATTGGGTAAATGCACATGAGGGGGAGATGTCCAGAAAGGCATTTGCGAATGACAGGTTTGAGCTGAATTGTGAAATTACTGGGCATTTATTTTTCGGTTGCCTGCTCCCCACTCTTTGTTTATGTCATAAAATCACTTTTGTAAGATAATATTTAAAACCCTAAGATTGTCTGACATCAGTACAATACGGGAGGTCATATGAAGAAAGAAGGGACTGAGAAATATACCCTGAAAATAACAAAATAGGTAAAATGCCAGTTGGGAAGTGGAAGACAAGAGTTCATATTAAATTCCTGGAACATTAGATCCAATTGTGTTAGAGTTTTTTTTTTCTTCAAGTCACAGATAGGAAATTGCATAATTGCCTCAATGTTGTATAAAGGTTGTAACCTCAAATCCCAAGGATACAAGGAAGTTATAAATAATTCACATTTATGTAACCTAGACCTGAAGGTTGGGGAATTAAAGAGCGGAGATGCTGAGTAGGAATTCCCGTCAGTCTGTCTCCCACAAATAGCCTCCCACCCTCCCGAGTTATCAGCTCATAGCCCGGCGAGCTCTCCTCATCGCCAGCTTCCCCCCTTCTCATCTGGGAGCATCCATGTTCCTGGCAGAAATACTTGCACCCCTGGAGCCACCAGGTCATATACCCCAACGACAAAACCTACATAGTTTATTTCAGAGAGGAAGGGACAGGGAGAGAGAGAGACATCAGTGACAAGAGAGAGTCATAGATCAGCTGCCCCCTGCACGCCCCCCACTGGGGAGGGAGCTCATAACTGGCATGTGCCCTGACCAGGAACTGAACCCTGACCTTCTGGTTCATAGGTTGACCCTCAACCATTGAGCCACCCCAGCTGGGCAACAACACAGTTCATTTCAAATCCATCTACTAATTCCAAAGCACAAGCCACTCTCACTTCCTTGAACCTCAAACTCCGCCATTCGGTCTCATTTCTGTGACCCATTCTCTGCTAACTCTACGAGCATCCTTCCCAAACCAGGGACCCCGAGTTTCCAAGATGAACCCCTCCCAGAGTGTCCTTCCTTGTCTGTGGTTCAAAGTTCAATGTCTCTAACATGGTCTGCAAGCCCTGGCACGGCCAGGCCCCCCTTCTTGCCCTTATCCAAGACACAGGCTATGGCACCCTCATCCCCCGCCCCTCCTGCAGGGGAGACAGCAGGGGAGATGGCGGGAGGGGCTCAGGAGACCAGTTGGGCCCCAGGAGTCACAACCAGCAGCTCCCACAGGGACACCACACCTCCCTACCTGGCCTATTCTCCGCCTGAGATGCCCCGGAACCTCCTTTTCACTTGACTGAATCCTATCAACTTCCCTTCTAGCGCCCTGAGTAACGCAAGGCCTGCAGCCCCAGGTTTCTTGGCATGAACCACCAGGCCACCAGGGAGGTCCCCTCCCACCTTGGTGGGACATCCTAGACAGATAGCTGCCACCTGTCCCCTTGGGCCCAGCAGGCACCCATTCCCGAGGAGGCCAGTCCTGCGTCCCCTCCCAGCTGACACTGGTCCCTCACTCAGGGCTCAGCACTTGGGAGCCAGGTCTGCCTCGGTTCCTCAGGGCTGTGGTTGAGACATTCCCTCCAGTCCCCCCTCACCCCACCCCTGGCCTCTGGGAGAGCTGCCGGGGGAGAGGGGGGTCTAGGGGCGCTCCCCTCCGCCCTTCACAGGGGTTCCTGCTGCACATCTATCCGGGTCCTGGGATCCGGTTCTCAGGAGTTCTGGGCGGGTCCGCACATCTAAGGTCTATTTCCCTGGGATGATTCCGGGGCCGAAAGGTTCGCTCTTTTCCGCTTGTAACTGCGGGGCCTCGCCCGCAGGGGCTTGGTGTGCACGTGGGTCGCCCAGGATGATGCGAATGGAAGTGATGTCAGCACCAGCGAACCCAGCCCTGCTCCCTGTCCCAGACCGACCTGGATGCTGTGGTCCAGCCAGTGGCAAGGACGCATGCCTGGCCCCCAGGGACAGAGCGGGCAGCGAGAAACGCGGGACTCATTCAAAGCAACGCAGCCAGCCAGGGAGCTGGGACACAGCCAGCGCTGTTAGTGGGCAAACGCCAGGCTCTCACACCTGCCAGCCCTGCCCGGTGCCCCCAGGGAAAGCAGAGAATCAAAGCTGATTTAAAGTCACAGGAAAGCAGGAGTCGGGCTCTGTGAAAGGGGGTGTGGGCTGGGCAGGACAGGGAAGCCTGGTCAGAGCCGGGCAGCGGGGCTCAGATGCCACCACTGGAGAGGGGAGGCCCAGGTGAGCACAGAAGGGGGAACACGGGAGAGAGACCTGGGCTGGGCCCCGGAGTCACCACACAGTATCCATGGAGGACACCCACGGCGCCCCATACGGGACCAGAGAGACAAGGACCTGCGATGGCACACAGTGAGGCCCCCGAGGCCCAAAGGCACGGGAATGCTACGCCCAGATGGAGTGCGGGCCTCACAGGCAGTCTGAGAGGTATTTTCCGAGGAGAAGAGGCCCTGACGACCACAGCTGAGATATGCACTAAAGAAGAATGCTCACTATGCTTCCTGCCCAGCAACCGTCTTACTTCTTGGTTTTATTCTAAGCAGAGCCCTTATCACTTGGTCTCAATGTGATGAAAACAAGGAGGACCTGTGTCCTCTGAAATAACGTCAGGGAACGTACACTAAGAACGCCTCAGTCATGGGACTTTGGCAGAAGACGGAGAGAGGAGAAGAGGATGGAGGGCTGTGATTTTCTGAGCCAGCCTGAGGCAGCTGTGGGACCCAGTTGGCATCGGAGTGGCCAGCAGCACACCAGCCCGCCTGGGCTGCTTCCCACATACCCAGCATGTTACATCGCAGGGGGAGCCATTCCATGGGAATTTTCCCAGCAAAACATAGATTTTAAATGTAATTTAGTTATTTGAGATCTTCTTCTGTTGGAAGACATTATTTTTTCCTGTTGGAAACAGTGCTATTGTTACACTGAGTAGAAAATTATTAGTCTTTAAAGGTCCCACATTTGCACAGCATCATCTATCGTAGAGTCTACCCAACTCTGAATTTTTAATTTCCATTTCCATATAGGAATTTCAGGAACACTGTTACAAGGTATTTTGACTATTATGTTAACTACAATGTTCTTTAAGGTAATTATCCAAAATTGTCATTTCTAAGAATTTGCATGACATTACCTGGACGTAAGCAAGCACTGTGTTATGCTTCCTGAAGATATGGAGAAGTGATCTTCAATAGAACAGTCTAATCGACGTAGAGATTTTCCAACACATGGACACAAGCTACCCTAGCACACTGGTAGCTGGTGCTGTCCAATCCTATATAATAAAAGGCTTATATGCAAATTGAACAAACGGCAGAACAACCGGTCACTATGACACACACTGACCACCAGGGGGGCAGATGCTTAATGCAGGAGCTGTCCCGTGGTGATCAATGCACTCCCATAGAGGGAGCACTGCTCAGCCAGAAGCCCTGAGCTGGGCTCACAACTGGCAAGCATAGTGGCAGTAGAGGGAGTCTTTCTTGCCTCCGCAGTAGGCAGACATCTCCCAAGGGCTTCCAGACTGTGAGAGGGCCCAGGCTGGGCTGAGGGTTCCCCTGAAGTACACGAATTTTGTGAACTAGGCCTCTAGTGAGATAATGAGAAAGTAGATTTTCTTAAAAAAATAGGGATATGTCTGTTATCAAAGGTATGACAAGAGTCCATGAAAATGCAATATTTTATGCGAAATTTAATCTTAGTATTAAACATTTTAAATAATTAAAAAGACTAGTCCAGCCCTAACTGGTTTGGTTCAGTGGAAAGAGCAACAGCCTGCAGACTAAAAGGTCACAGGTTCGATTCCAGTCAAGGGCATGTACCTTGGTTGCAGGCATATCCCCAGTAGAAGGCATGCAGGAGGCAGCTGGCTGATGTTTCTCTCTCATCGATGTTTCTAACTCTCTATCTCTCTCCCTTCCTCTCTGTAAAAAAATCAATAAAATATATTAAAAAAAGAGACTAGTCCAAATATTTTTGATGGATCATATGGTTTAATAAATATTATAATTTTAAAACTATGGGTATAAATTTCTTTGCAGATTATTTTATCAGGCATCACTGGGTCTTGTTGTTTAAATATAGGTCAACAATTTCTTTCACAAATACTGACTGGCCTAAAAGTCTTTCCAAAAACATGACTTGGGGATATCTAAAACTCAGCTTACTCTAGCAAAAGCAAGACCTGAGAAAACCATAGGAAAAGCACAATTTTCTCAAATCAAACCCTATGTGCCTTAGTCAAGCAACTAAGAGGTGCCTGGTGGGAAAAATATTAGGAAAAAAGCTTACAAAACTTAACCAACACTCACAAATATACGATGTTAAAGATACATTCCCAGCATCATGCTGCTGTGCAGAGGAGTCTATGGATATTTATAAAGTTATTTGTGCAGCCACTTTTTATTTATTTCACAACCTATATATATAAAAGCCTAATATGCAAATTGTCCCCTTGGGAGTTTGACTGGGAGACTGGGCATTTGATCACTCACTCTGACATGCTCTGACCACCAGGGGGTGGCATGGAATAAAGGAGGGCCCTGGCCAGCAGCTGGCAGCTGGGGGAAGGGAACTCCTAGCCAGCAGCCAGAGGCCCTGATCGGCCCTGATCTCCAGCCATGCCTAGGCACCCTACCAGTGCATGAATTTCATGTACCAGGCCTCTAATGTACTAAATACATGAGGAGATGAACTAATGACTGAGGGAATGGTTTATCTCATTAACTACAATAAATTATTGTGTTATTTCTTAGAGCCTATAAAATAGCACAATGTTTATTAAAAATGAAATCAACAAGGACAAGATAAATGCTTGCTTGGAAGAGACCTGAGTTATCCCAGAAACTAGACACAGTAGGGTCAGGAGTGGATATATGGGAGGATCCGCATCCCTCCCCATATCCCTAGTCTTGGAAGGAGAAAAATGTATATATTCCAACCCACTTTATCTTCCACCTATACCTTACAAATCACAGGTAAACTGTGAAAATATACATGGATTTGTAAACTCAGTGTCTAAATTCATCACTAAACTGAGCATAAAACCCCCAGAAGGTTGTGATGGGCACCGTTGATTGCCCAACCCTGGTTAGCGGGTGGATTATACTGTTAATGGTGTGTACAGTCTACACTGCACTTACTTTAAATTACTGCTGGCCATAAAACTGTTATATACCAGGACGGGAGAAATGAGACTGCATGGGCCAATTAGCAATTGCCATCAATCCAGACTCCACGTAAATGTGCTTGCTCAGAGTTTTTATTCTATTAATTGTTAATGTGTTCAACTATGCAGTGACCCGAAGCGACCTTTCTTTCCCAGCTGAGGGGCCCAGAGCACAGGGCCTCTTACTCAGCCTTGGGTGCTGGCACCGCACGGTCCCTCCAAGAGCCTGTTCCAAACACGGGTACCAGTTTGTAACATGCAACTCTTGCTTAATAATAAAATAGTCATATGCAAAAGCCTGCTCACAATGACAATGTTGTCTATGTCTTAAGGATATGTTTATGAATGCATCGGTGGGGGAGGGCTAAAGGATCACAGATGTCAGGACTAGCTCCCGGCACAAACTCTCCCAGATTTGTGGGGAAAACGTCTCCCCTTCCAGCTCACCCAGGAGCAGCCTTTCCTCAGGGAGAGTCTCAGTGACAACAGGACCCAGAGTCTCCATGCTGGGCCACCTCCAATCAACACAGAATGGAAGCAACAAAAACATTCTCTATCCAAGCACATCGTGGTCCACAATGTAATCTAAAGGATGCTTCTTGGGATAAACTCTGATGAGCACTTTTAGAATATGTGCATAAGCCGTTCCTTTCAAAAATACATTTTTATTGATTTCAGAGAGGAAGGGTGATGGAGACACAGAAACATCAATGATGAGAGAGAATCATTGGTGGGCTGCCTCCTGCACGCCTCCTATGGGGAATCCAGCCCACAACCTGGGCAGGTCCCCTAAGAGGGAATCAACTGCGATCTTCTGCTTCATAGGTGGACGCTCAACCCCTGAGCCACCTAGCCAGGCAACATAAACCATCCTTAAAGCTGCTATAATATGAGCTAAGTTGTTCTGATTAACCCATTACATGGTTAAGTGCTATTTCCTGGCTTTCCTCTTTTTCTTCTACTCCACACCCCTTATCAACAACTCTTCTTGACCTCTTCCTTCAACCTTCACCTTGATCCACAGCCACTGATGTCTTCAGACTAAACAAGCTCAATAGCTTTGTAATTGCTTGCAATCTGATTCCTGTGTAGGTCATTCTCCCTATACCAGCCACCATGTCTTGTGAATATACACATCACACAATCCCCCATCACATCGTCACATAAATTTATCAGTCTGTTTGCTTCTATCTACCTCGACTATCACCTCTGCCATGATCTCTTGGGCGAACACCTGCAATCACTCAGTAGTGATCTCCCAACACCTCCTCTCGTTTTTTCCTTGATTCTCCACAACACAGTCTCCACTTCCTGTTGTCCTATCGCTGTTCTTAGAATCTTGGTCAGGCTAGAAGGCCCTGGAGCAGTGCATGCTGTGCCCTTCGAACACTCAAGACTATTTCCCCGCTCTCCTCCTGGCTGTCCGAGGGCCAGGGGTCTTTCCAGGTCTTCTACGAAAGTCCCAACCTTCCTGCTGCCACGGGGTTCCTCCTGTAGTCTGTGTCCTCCTGCCTTTCTCTAAAATTATTTCTTGCACATGCTGTCTAAAGCCAGATACACTTGGCCAGGAGGGATCTTTCCTTACCCCACAGCCCAGACTGGACGTCTTCTGGCAAACCCTCTGATAGCTTTCCCTTCACAGGCCTCATCATGGGTGGAAAGGACATGTTTACTCCTATAGTTTCTACCCAGTGATCCCGCCCCACTCTACCGAGAGATCAAGACCACAACTGGCCACTGGCTTTCGCTTGCGATGGGGGAGTGGGGTCGGTCTATATTAGTGTTGAGCTTCAACTTTACACGCAGGTCCTCAATATATAGTGTTGAATACATAAAAGGAAAAATACACGAAACAATTGCTTAATTGTTTCATGTATTTTTAAGCACAATAGCCAGGAGACTAAAAATAGCTTCCCAAACTTTATCTTAAAGTTTTAATAAATATGTTAATATCAATCCAAATACATTCCACTTCCAGTGATATTAAGATATTTATAGAAATTTACTTAAATATTATTACATAAAACAATCTACTTTCATTTCATGTATTTTGTGTTTTGAGGCACATATTTCAGTTACACTTAAAGACTTTTTCAATAATTAACAGAACGATTATTTAGATTTATGCATGTACAAACCTCCAAGGCTCTCTGCTAAGTTTCCTAATCCAGCGGGCACAGTGGACCCTGTCTCCATGGTGACAGATATTAGATCATGGGTATGCACTTCTTTAGCATTGCTTTGGTTATTATGAATGGGTCAATAAAAATTTCAGGATAATTTGTACTCTATATACCATATGCAAAAATATATATGCTAATCTCTAAGTTTTCATTGGTTTATTTTGCGCTTAATTTCTTACATTTGATTTTTTTTTAAATGTCTCAAAGCCCAATGAAGAAAGAAGGGAAATTTTCACTTAATATCTTAACACACTGTGGACCGGGAGTTTTATTGCTCGCTTTACCCAGTGGCTAAATAAGTTTCTATTGAATGAGTACAAAAAACATTTTACTAATGCATAAATGTTAAAGGCACGCTTTAAGATTAAATACCCATTGCATTTTGAAGTTATTTATTATGTGTTCTTACAAGCTAACATCTTCTTAAATAATTCTCATGGTTGACTACAAGCCTTAGGACAGAAAAACTGAGAATTCTCGTGATCTGTCTGCAATGCATTAAGCTCTTCCAATGGGCTTTCAGAGCTGTCCTCCTGGGAGACCCTAAAATTGATTATAGCAATGAGGCCCCCGGATACTGTGGAGCCATCATTTCTGAATCACCTTCCGAGCCTGTGGCTGTTTTAAATCTCCACAGGGGTCTTCTGTCTGTGAGGGCAGGTTTTCATTTTGGACACAGACCCCTTGCCTGCAGTGACCCATCTAATTCCCAGAATCCATGGGGATCCTGGCCCGCCTTCCCCTCCTTGTTCGCTGGCTGCCAAGTTGGCCAGTGTGCTTCCTGCAGCCCATCTGAGCCCCACCCTGGCCCGTGGCCCAGCCTTCTGTCCCCCCAGGCGGGGACCCTATCTCCTCTCTCAGCAGAGGAGACATACTATTCTCTCCCCATGCCCTCCCTCCCTCCTGAAAGTTCTGCTCTAGCTCCTGAGGAAACCTGACTACAGGTGCCGTTTCGTTTCGCTTACAGGTGAGGACAGTGAGGCCCAGAAGGTCTGCCAATCCCCTGACATCGCGATGACAACCTGAGGAAGCCAAGGCATACCCCCCCACACCTGTCAGGCTCTGCATCTGGCGCCCACCTGCCTGAAGCGAGGATTGCGAGCCAGAGGACAGGTATGTACCAAACAGGGAGATGAAACAGTCAGAAATGAAGAGAGATTGTCAAGGAAGCCAGGAGCGTTAGAGGAAACAGCAAATAATGTTTCTCCACGAGGAGACACGGAAAAATGGAGAAGGGCGCGATTTGAAGAGGCGGCGGCGGACCGTTTATCATAATTGATTAAAGGCATCTAGTCACAGACGTGAAAAGGCAGGAGAGACACAGAGAAAATCCAATTTCCAAGTACAATCTCAGCATCAGTCACAAAAAACTCAGTCTGAGTGGCAACAATAAGGCTGATGGCTGATTTCTCCACAGAAAAGTGAAAGGTGGAAGGAGGAGGATATCTTGAAAGAACTGTAATGAAATGACTGCCAACCGGGAAGCCTACACCTCGGACAGCACCTTTGAGAAATGAAGATGTTGTCAGATCAGCAAGAACAGAAAACCCTCAGGGGCCTTTCAGGTAGAAGAAAAATGATGTCTGGTGAAGGGGGGATACAGGGGGGAAGTGGGATCAATGAACAAGTTGATAGGAAATATGGAGGGACTTCAAGCACATGCAGCGGTGGAAGTTCTGCTTGTGGGTTTGGATACATTAAAAACATTAAAACTCCTTCAGCAAACTTTGCAACATCCCTGCCCCATGCCGCTGGTTCATTTCCTGTGTAAATATGGACTATTTTACAGGGCCTTCACTCCCCAGTAAGGTGATTGCACCATAGAGACCTTAGTCTCAAAACAATGTCTCCTCATATTCGCTTTTGAAATCACATGTCCATTTTGAAAATACAGTGTAGCAAGTCACACTCCCTGAAGAATCTCTACTCTTCATGCTTGCACAGTGATTCTTAAATAAAACCAGGGGAACGAGAGGAGGGAGGGAAGAGAGAGAGGGAGAGGGAGGGAGAGGGGGGGCATTTATATAAAAGTTATAAAATGACAAATCCATCACGTTAACACTATCCTTCCTCTTTTCCCACTAGTGCCATATCTTTTATTTTTAATATAGTTATTGATTTCAGAGAGGATGGGAGAGGGAGAGAGATAGAAACATCAATGATGATAGAGAATAACTGATCAGCTGCCTCCTGCACCACCCACACTGGAGATCGAGCCCACAACCTGGGCATGTGCCCCGACCGGGAATCGAACTATATGTGACCTCCTGGTTCATAGGTTGAGGGGACAGAGAGGGACTGTTACAGGAGAAGACGCTGGATGGTCATGGGGCGAATGGCCCATGAGCAGCGATGGCAGGTTTGGCTCCTTCTGTCAGCAGGAGGTGGCTCGGTGAGGAGAGAAGCCTCAGGCAAGAGCAGGCCTGCTCGTGTGCAAATGTCCTTGGACGGTTATGGGAGGCTGAGTGCACACTTGGGACGGTATCGAGTGGACAGCCTTCAGGAAAGAGACCGTGGCCGCAGGGAAGCTACGAGGGAGACATTAATGGCCACAGTGCACGTGACAGCCAGGACAGAGTAAGGGGGCTGAGGCTGGCAGGCATTTCTCAGAGACGTAATGAGGTTAGAAAGGCAGACGCCAGTGCCTGAGACCAGATGGGTGGCAAGCACCGACCCAGGTGCTGTGATACAGCCGGATGAGGAGGGAGTGTTACTGATGTAGCATCTGAGGTCCTGGGGTCACACAGGCCCTGTCGTCCACCCACAGCGATGTGATGCCCGAGCTTACCCAGCACTCTCCACAAGGGCCAGGCCCTGAGTGCCAGCATTTGCCATTTGCTATGATGTAAACTCTGCTCCAGTTGAAACATGACACTGTAAACTATAAGTGTATACAGTCCTGTGGTGTGGTAATTATACCTCAATAAATATGAAAAAAAATGTGAAAGAAAATGATCCAATCAGGATGAATTTCAAGCTCCCAATAAAAATAAAAATTTCAAAGTATGTATACTTTAATACTCTTACTAGGGGCCCGGTGCACAAAAATTTGTGCACTCGGGGTGGAGGGAGTCCCTCAGCCTGGCCTGTGCCCTCTCACAGTCTGGGACCCCTCAGTGGATGTCCTATGATGGTCCCAGTCTGCCAGGCGCCTTTTGTGTGTGTGTGTGTGTGTGTGTGTGGCCACTGGGGACCTGCCCCCAGCTGCATCTGAGGCTTGGAGCAGTAATCCTGTGTGTGTCTACCTGCTGGGGGCCTGTACCCAGGCACACTGTGGAGGCTTGGAGCAGGCACCCCCTCTATGTTGATCTCTCAGACTCTTGCCCTCCCCTGCATGTTGTTCTCTTTTTTGAGCTGTGGCCAGGGCTGGTGCTGCCTGCCTCCCAAGCTAGCCTACTGCCCATCTTCCTCAAGCCACCAGAAAGCAGGGAAAACCCGCCTCGTGGTCAGGCCAGTCTTTTCCTGCTCCCTGATCCCCAGAAGGGACCTGGGAAGCCACCAAGCAGGCCGCCAACTCTTTCCCACTCACCCGTCCCCTGCTGCCTTCCTTTCCCACTTCCTGGTGCCACCAAGGGGTCTGGGGAGCTGCCAAGCAGGACCCCGGCCCCTGCAGCCTTGCTTTCCCACTCCCCAGTGCCCCGCAAAGGGCCTGGGA
>PVJC01031056.1:0-20881 GCA_004026665.1 Murina feae | reverse complement strand
TCCTGCGCTGTCCCGCCCTGCAGCCGCTCTGTGCACTTGGGAGGTCCCTCAGCCCGGCCTGTGCCCTCTCGCAGTCTGGGACCCCTCGGGGGATGCCCACCTGCTGGCGTGCCTGACCAGCCTGGGTGAGGGGCTTTAAGGCTGCCCACAGCTCCCATTGACCCAACGTCCCAGCAAGGCTGGCTGGACGCAGGTTCTGTGATTTATCTCCTATAATTGATGCTGTTCCTTTAAGGCCTGGGGTTATCTTCTATAATTGATACACTGTTCCTTTAAGGCGGCCTTCTAACTGAACCCTCCTCTCTGCTTCACCTCACAGTGTCTATAATGAAACAATTGTTACTTTTACTGGTTAGGCCCGAGCTGCTCTTTCCTTCAGCTCCGGAGGATTCTATGATTGTTACATTGTTTCAAAAAGCTGTGTTTCACTAGAGGCAGTTTAATCGGAGCTGAGCTGAGGGCGCAGCTTCACTTTCGCTCCTGCCGCAATGGAAACAGCTGTTTATTCAGGTCCCTGAGTGGCGGCCGCCATGTTGGCTGGGCTAATTTGCATACAGCCGCTCTGATTGGCTGGTGGGCGTGGCTTACCCTGTCTCGGAGAAACGGTTAATTTTAATATTTCACTTTTATAGAGTAGATTTGCCTACAAACGTCAGGCGGTCATAATAATCTGGCCGCTCAGTGTACATTGAATTGAAGGGTTAGTTAGAGTTGGTTAGGAAAAGAAGGGAGGAGAAAGTATATTTCACCTGAGGGGACAGCTCTGTGTGCACTCGCTCTAGGAATTCAAGTAAGTCCAGAGTGGCTGAAGATTGGCGGCAAGAGAAGGGAGTGGAGGATTGAGACCGCGGAGGAAATGTTAGGGATTTTTTAGAGCGTCATCCTACAGGCATCAAGAAAGTCTGCAAGATGTTAGTCCTAGGGGTGGTACGATGTCATTTACATTTTCTGAAGAATCACTCTGCTTTGAATGAGAATGCTTTAGAATGGACGAGCGTGAGCACTGGAGGGTCCCTTAAGATGTGACGTGATGGCCTGGATGTCAGCTGACGTGATTTGAGAGCCATTTCAGCAAGTGGAAAGGCCTGGGCTTGGTAGCTGTTTGTAAGCATGAGGTACAGGGAAGAGACAGGATGGTGTCAGAGTTCTGGTTTGGGAAGCCAGGTAAATGGTGAAGCCTTTCCCTGAGAAAGAGGACACTGCAGAAACAGCTTTGGAGGCAGAATGCCTAAGGGATGGCTAAGTATTTTGACATAATGGAAGAGGAGGGTGATCAAAAATGGGATATAGATCAGCATATACATGGATTGGAAGGAATGAGATATAGAATATTGTTAAAGGATAAACTGAGGCAATTAAAATTTTGAAGAGTTTCTTTTGAGCAACAATTTTTAAACATTTTTATTAATCGATTTGAGAGAGAGAGAGGAAGGGGCGAGAGATAGAAAAACATGGATTTGTTGTGATGCTCCATTTATGTATGCATTCGTTAGTTGATGCTTATATGTGCCCTCACCAGGGACTGAACCCACAACCTTAGTGTGTTGAGACAATGCTCTAACCAACAGAGCTACCCGACCAGGGTCTATCTGAGCAACAATTGATTCCAGTTGGGCAATGCCAAACCTGGAGTGATTAAGGATGCTCCACTGACATGAGCCAGGGAAAAACCTACACAGCAGAGCAGGTGTTGAAGCCAATAAAGGAAACTATTTGATTGGCTATAGCTTCACGCCTAGTGGGCTGTTTGTCCTTGGCATTTAGATGTCATAACCTTGAGACACACCTAGATTTTGGTTTGCTTAAGTAGGCTGCCAAAGCATTAGTGCCACCTCAGTCTAACAGTCTCCTTGTTTAATTCATTTAACAGCAAGAAAAGAATAGGGTCCTTGACCAAACTTTGAGGAACTCGGGGTTTGAGAGAAAGGAGAGAAACCATAAAGAAAGCTCAAGAAGCAGTGGGAGAGGGAGGAGGAGGTCTAGGAAAGTGCCATTTCTGTAAACTGTTTCAGATGGAAGACGTGATTAACCCCACAAAAGGTCCTGATGGGTCACATGGAATGAGAACTGAGAAAGGTTCCTTGGAATTACTGATAAAGCAGCTAAGAAGAGTTTCAGTGGCCCAGCCAGTATAGCTGAGAGATTGAGTATTGATGTATGAACCAAGAAGTCACGGTCCAATTCCTGGTCAGGGCACATGCCCAGGTTGTGGGCTCAATCCCCAGTTGCGTGCAAGAGGCAACCTATTCATGATTCTCTCTTGTCATTGATGTTTCTGTCTCTCCTTCTTCCTTCCTCCCTGAAATCAATAAAAATATATGTATTTTTTAAAAAGAATAGTTTCAGTGGAGTGTAGGAATGGAAACCAGATTACGACGACAATGGAAAAATGGAAGTAAACAAATAGAGGCAGCAAATGTGGACTGTGTTTTTAAAAAACTTTGGGTGAGCCTGGCTGGTGTGGCTTCGTGGTGATAATTGACCCAGGAACCAAGAGGTCACTGGTTTGACTCCGGGTTTTGGGCTGGATCCTCAGTAGGAATATACAGGAGGCCGTGGATCGGTGATGTTTCTTCTCATTGATGTTTCTATCAATCCCTCTCTCTTCCTTTCTCTAAAAATCAAGAAAATATTTTTTAAAAAAACTTTGAGAAGAACAAGAGAGAGAGATAAGGAGTTCGCTGAAATAAAAAGAGGAAATTTTGAAGGTGGGATATATTTAAATGTTTAAATATTGACTAGAAGTAGCTAGTGGGGAGAGAAGTTGAAGATAGGTGAGTGAAGATAGCAGAGAAGGGAAGAGGATGTGGAGTCTGGCCCTTAGCAGTTATCCACCTTACATCCAGAGCCAGAGGAGAAAGGCGAGAAAGGGAGATGCAAATGCAGAAAGGTTTGCAGATTTGGTAGCTGAAAGTTGGAGAAGTTCTTTACAATGGTTCCTGTTTTTGGGGTGTGTGTGTGTGTGTGTGTGTGTGTGTGTGTGTGTGTTTTGGGGGTGGTGGTGGTGGTGTTGTTTTGTTGTATTTTGTTTTCTGTGAAGCAAGAGGAGAAGAATGGGTAGGAGATTTGAGGAGATTGAGGGAGGTTTAGAGTGGCCTCAAAACTCAGAAAATGAGTTAGAGAAACAGAATTGTTTGACACTGAAGGTTAGAAGTATAATAGCCCATCATCTGATTTTCTCCAATACTGTTTAGCAGCCCAGGCTGTGTACCTACAGGCTAGTATAATAGAATGACAAAGGAGTAAGGGAATATTATGTCTGTTGGTGGTGGTGAAGGTGTGGTGTTAGTTACGATTTGCTGAGCGCTTCTCTCAGCCAGTGCTTTACTTACATGATCTCATTGGATTGTCTTCCCTAAATAGAGATAATTGAGTTGAGAATATTTGAAAGGGAGTGGTTAACATCCTTCTACCCCTTTTAAGTTATTCTCCCTGGTCTAATAATCAAATTGATAAGAGAAAGATTAACAGGAGAAAATGACCACATTTTAATGTCTGCACTGACAGGATTCCATAGGAATGTGGCACCCAAAGGCAAATCGGAAGGGTTATATGCCATCCTGGAGTGGGGGAAAGGAGGACAGGTTCGGGGAGGGGTTGGCTTGTGGTTTGAGGCTTCAAAGGAGAAGGCAATTCACATGGAGGTGAAAAAGCAAATGTTTGGTGAACAGCTGTTTGTTGGATCATGTTTAACAAGGGGACACCGAGAGGACTTTGATTAAAGACTTGGCTAGGTTCTTTCCTGTCTATCACACTTAATTCAGATTAAACTATAGTTGTCTATAATAATATCTCTCTTCCTGGAGCAGGTCCTCTACTAAATTTTTTTAGGTAGTTGCGGGGAAGGTCAAAGATTCTTCTGGAGTCTTTTGTATCTTAAAAAACAGTAAGTTTAAAAAATCAATACACCAAAAAAAGTGTATTGTATGGCAAACTGTTTCTCACAGAGTTAAAGTGAAGAGAGAAAAGGACAGACTAGGCAGAGAGTGTAGAAGTCAAGGGACTCAGATCCTGAGGTGGTACAAGGATTAGCCTGAGCATGGGATCTGGAGGAACAGGAATGTTTGCATTTACTATTTCAAACAAGTTCCAGGTGAGGCCAAGGTTCCTGGGAGTAGATGTCTGTACTGGCAAAGAATAAAGAATTTTGGAGCCCAGCTGGTGTGGCTTAATGGTTTAGCACCAACCTATGAACTAGAAGGTCATGGCTCGATTCCAGGTCAGAGTACATGCCCAAGTTGCAGGCTCGATCCACGGTGTGGGGCGTGCAGAGATAGCCAATCAATGATTCTCTCCCATCACTTACATATTTCTATCTCTCTCTCCCCCTCTCCTTTGCTGAAATCAATAAAAATATATTTTAAAAAAAGAATTATTGGATTCCTAGCTGTTCTGGCTCAATGGATAGAGCACCAGGCTATTGACTGAAAGGTTCCAGGTTAGATTCTGGTTGTGAGCTCGATCCTCGGGAGTGGGCATGCAGGAGGCAGCTGATCAATGATTCTCTCACTCATGTTTCCATCTCACCCTCTTCCTTCCTCTCTGAAATCAACAAAAATGTATTTATTTTTTTTTAAAAAAAGAATTATTGGAGCAAAAGAGATGAAATCTCTTTCTGTTATTCTTGTGAAGTTTAATAGAAAACACTATTGAAACGCCTTGAAGTGAGAAGGTTGGGAGACCTTACGTTTCTCTGGATGATGTAGTCTTCTCATCCCTGAAGATAATAACCCAAAATCTGAAGTCAGGTTCCTCCCCAGACCAACTTGCAAGCGTTTAGTATCTCCTGGAGCTCAGAGTACTCTGCCAAGGACAACAGCCCTTAGACCCTGAGGGAGACATCGGCTTTTTATCAGACCCCTGAAGGAGCCGACAGTAATGACCCCTCTTAGAAGACCCAGAACTTACAATATCCCTGCATGGAAAATATTGGGGGAGGAATTGGCAGGGATAGTTATCAAATACTTGTCTTCGATGTACTTACTGGCTCACTCCTTGATAATTCACTTCTTAGCAGTGAACAAAATGATAGGTTATTAGTTCCATGCCTTCTCCTGCCTTACTTTTTTTTCTGTATGTGATGTATTTAGGCCTGGGGATATATTGGCAAGTGAATGAATCTTTGTTGCCAGAGCATAATCTTTAAAAATGAGTCATTCTAGAGTAATCAAATATCCAAACTCTTGCTGTTACAGTTTTTAAAAGACACCAGAATATTGGATCTGAGAAATGAGGACTTTTTCTAGTCCCTCTTTGATTTTTAAGTTTTGAATATGTCATCCAAAAATCCTTTTTATCCAGTCATATTATCCACTTCACTTCATTTGCACTAAAGTTCAAATATGGAGTTCAGTTTTTAATAAGGAAGATGTCATAGCTAAAGGAATGGATTTTTCTGTTATTATTTTATAGTTTTTCTTTTTGTTAGGCATTTTGCCATTTCACTACAATGTAACTCGATGTGGGCTTCTTTTTATTAATCTTACAAGGGATTTGTGTTTCTTAAAAGATTCAAATCATTTGTTAGTTTACAAAATTTTTATCTATTTGCACAACTTTTTTTGTTCTCTCCTTATAGAATTTCTATTAGATATCTATACCTTTACATTCCGATCTCCATATTTCTTATACTTCTCAAATCTTTGTCTCTCTGCCTCATTCTCAGTAACTTTATCAGATCTGTTTCTGGTTCTGAGAATTTTTTGTTCATCTGTATCTAATCTATTGTTAAATCCCCAGTTCTCCACAGTGAAATACATATCCATTAATTCTGTAAACATGTATTGACTGCCTTCTGAGCGCCAAGTGTGAGATCATAAAATGAATGACACAGTACTTGTCCACAAGGAGTTCACTGTCTAGTGGATTGACAAACAAGCAGATAAAATTGTAACAAATGTCAGTTGGAATCTTCTTACTTAAGATCTCTAGATGAAACTACTGCAAGTCCTCAATGTCCTATAATGTTGATAAGATACCATAGGAGCTTAACTCTTGTTTATATCAGCCTATGGTGAAATTGTGTGTTTTTTATATTGGTTCGCTTAAAGGTACAGCCTGTTGCTGATATTAACTGAGGACTGACTATAATTCAAACTCCCTTACACAGACGGAAATACTTAATGGCTCATCCAATAATTCTGTTAATTTTGGAGGATGGGGCCTTATGTTTCTGTAGTCACTCTCAGCTCTAAACTTCAGGTTCTGTTAACCTAAGTCTGTTGAGTCATCATCTTACTATGAGGCTTCTGTTGTCCCTGTTTTAGTAATGCTTTAATCCAAATGTGGAGCTGGCATTTCCCCCCTTAATTTAACAATTTTCATACCACAAACCATTCACACAGGTTCAGGTAAGAAGAGATTTGTATGCTAAAAATATGCACAATTTAAAACTTAACTTAAAATATTTCTTTTCCTAAAAGATCCATTTTGGTCTAATTCCTGGTATCATGGAGCTCTGTCTAGTGGAGCAGGCAGACATCAAACAACTCATCCTACAGGTATTTAATTATAATTTCATTAAATCCTTTAATAGGAAGAAGAGGGCTTTGATTGTGTAGCATGGGGACCTACAAAGACTTTCTTGAGGAAGGAGCACTTGGTGAATGAAGTGTTCAGAAGGAGAATTAGAAACGATCCAGCTAGGGAAACAGTATGAGTGGAAGTGTGCGGTGGTGGAAGAACTTGGCTTGTATGAAAAGCTCTGAAAAGACCTATGTGCTCAGGGAGGGAGGGGGGGAGAGGGAGATAAGGTTGAGAAGGTAAACAGTGCCTTGTGAGTTGGGTTAAGAATTTTAGATGTTTATCCCCAGAGCTATTTCAGTTATATGAATACAGTGCTATGGGCAGTCACCAGACATTTGGGGGAAGCTGAGCAGTGTCATTGTGGTCCTGAAGTCAGGTGAATACCTATACCCTAAGCAGAGTATCAGTATGTAGAAAGCCCTTGCGTTTCCAGCAGGCCTGGGTAGGCTAGGTAGCAATGACTACTGTGTGGTGGGAGCACAGGAACTGTGGATCATGAATGACAAGAAAAGAGACAACAAGGAAAGCTGAGACCAGATTCCAAAGTCATGCATGCTTTCGCTAGGTGTTTGTGATTTATCCTGTAAGCACTGAGGCAGGGGCATCACCTGAGGATCTTGTCATTTACAAAGATAACTCTGGACGTCATTGTCATTGTCATAACAAAAATAACCAGGACATTGAAGAGAGAGCCGGTGGTGAACATGAGGTGCTTTAAAGGTAAGTGATAGAGGTTAAAAATATGCCTTGGCAGTTTGCAGTTAGGAACTAGCACTAATTCAAACTTGACCCCAAAATGGAGTGAGGAAATGTAGACTAATCCTTTTTGAACATAAAGGGAAAAAAATCTTACCAAACAAACAAACAAACAAACAATCACCGTACAAGATCCTAAGTGAAGATTCAAGTACTAGTAGGCGTTTGGATTTCAGTTTCTAGAGTTAGTGGAAATATAAATTTGGAAGTTGTCAGCATATAGATGATATTATATTTAATGTTAAGGGACTAAATTACATCACCTGAAAAAGAGTACAGAGAAGACAGTAAAACCTTGGGGCCTCCAAGTGGGACAGAGCAAGACTAACGAACAAAGGAGCAAGAAAAAAGGAAAAGCAGGGCGGGTTAGTGCTCTCTGTTCGGATATGGATATTCTCTCGGAGGCTCACTGGAATCGGCATGTAATTGTACTCCCGGCTCAGATCCATCACAAAGATGTAGTGAACACACAGCCCTGGGCTAGAAGGGGAAAACCGCACTGCTGGAGTCTGGAGGAATCCACAGGCAGTTTCCTGATGTCCTCTTCCTCCGATGCGGGGCCATGCAGAGCATGCTGTTCCCCAGAAACGAAAATACCCAGCAACATGTTTGTGATGTTTCTGCTGAGGGCAGCGCGTTAGAGACACAGCACCCAAGATTGTTTTCTGGGGTCTGATCATGTAGGCACCTCTGCCTGCAAAAGTCCAGGTTCCCAGGAGGGAAGCAGATGTTTAGCATAAACCACAATTTATATAGTCTAGCAGGGGTCCTCAAACTTTTTCAACGGGGGGCCAGTTCACTGTCCCTCAGACTGTTGGAGGGCCGGATTATAGTTTAAAAAAAAACAACAAAAAACTATGGCCCTGACCAGTTTGGCTCAGTGGGATCCCAGGTTCAATTCCTGTCAAGGGCGTGTATCTTGGTTGCAGGCACATCCCCAATAGTTGTGCAGGAGGCAGCTGATTGGTGTTTCTCTCTCATCGATGTTTCTAGCTCTCTATCCCTCTCCCTTCCTCTCTGTAAAAAATTAATAAAATATATATTTTAAAAAAAAAACCTATGAACAAATTCCTAGGCACACTGCACATATCTTATTTTGAAGTAAAAAAATACCCAGCAGGGCGGATAAATGTCCTCGGCGGGCCGCAGTTTGAGGACCCCGGGTAGGCACAGGGAGCCATCATTCTGTTAGGGAACCATGGGAATACTGCTGAAAACCAAGTTCCCAAATGCTAGCTCAGCACCAATGCCGTTAGCGCCTTCGAAGGATAACCACCGCAGGCCTGCTGTCTTAACTGTTCTGCACAGAGCGGCAGCGTGGAAGCAGAGTGGGGAACGCATCCAGGGAGAGAGATGCAGCTGAAGAACCGAGTAAGGTAAGGACCACCGTGGCCCATGGATTTGGACTATACAGGTTGGGGCAAAAGTAGATTGACAGTTGTTCATACGGAAAATAATTAATAATAACAAGAATAAACTGTTTTGCATACTCACAACTGTAAACTTACTTTTGCCTTATCCTGCAGAGATCATCGTTGACCTTGACAGGCACGTGTCCAGATGCATGGCCGGACAAGGAAACGGCTGGGGAGGATTCAAGAGTGACTTGGTGCCCTGACTGGTGTAGCTCAGTTGCTTGGAGCAACATCCCATGCACTTAAATGCTGCTGGTTTGATTCCCAGTCAAGGCACATGCCTAGGTTGCAGGTTCCATACCCAGTGGGGACTCATACGGATTGAAGTTTCTCTCATCTCTCTCTCTCTCTCTCTCTCTCTCTCTCTCTCTCTCTCTCTCTCTCTTTCTCTCCTTCCTCCCACCCTCCCCCTATTCCCCTCTTTCTAAAATCAGTAAAAACATATCTTCCAGTGAGGATTAAAAAAAAAAAAAGTGATTTGGTGAGGCCATATAGAGCAGATATTTCAAGTTTTCTGTGAGAGGAAGCAAAAGAAGAGAATGTAGTTTAAAGATATTATAACTCAAGAAAACATTTTTTTAATAGATGAGAGATTCTAACATGTGTTTGTTTAGGATCAGAATGATTTATTAGCCCAGCTGGTGTGGCTCAGTGGTTAAGCATTGACCTGTGAAACAGGAGGTTACGGTTTGATTCCCGGTTAGGGCACATGCCCAGGTCGCAGGTCAGTCCCCATTGTGGGGCATGCAGGAGGCAATGGATCAATGATTCTCATCACTGATGTTTCTATCTCTCCCTCTCCTTTCCTCTCTGAAATCAATAAAAATATGTTAAAAGATAAAATAAAAAAGAGTAATTTATTAGGAAGGGAGAGATAATGATGTGGAGAAAGAGGAATTGGATTCAGAGCAGGAATAAAATTATGGGAGAAGAGACGCTCCCTTCATTGAAAAGGAGGGAAGAAGGAAAAAAATGTACAGATGCAGATAGAATTATAGATTTGAGAATGGGATGATGAGCAACTTGTGATGGCTTCTGTTTTATCAGGGAAGTATGAGGCAGTGTCCCCAGTTGAGACCAGAGGGTTGTGAAAAAGATATGAAAGGTGTGAGGAAAAAGTAGAAAATTGGGAATTTGTAGAATAAGGAGGAAAATAATTTGTGATAGCAAATGTGTAAAATAGAAAACTGGCAAGGGAATGATCATGCTAGGCAGGGGTTAAGGACTAAGAGGCAACAATTTGAATTTACATTATTGAAATGTTTCAAGAAAACTGTTGTATTGGGTAGCAGTTAAAAATAGGAATGAAATGATTAGGCATGTAACCAAATAGCTATATATTAGCTCAACGCTACTTCAGTGTAATAATTTCATTCCCAAGTTGCTCTACCCCTGAACGACTGAAACTTAGTGGCCAATTCCTCTCCCCCAGCCTAACGCACACGCAAAAGAACACTCTTAGCATTGTACCCTAACTTCCCCCGCCACACAAAACAGGAAGAGTGGTTATGTTTAGCTGATAGTGTTAGTCTGTCATCTAGCGTTTCCGTTAAATTCTGAATATTGAGTTGGTGTATTTTGAGACAGTTCTTTTTATATTCATATATATTTTTCCAACACTGCCATGACAGGAACATCTTTCCGTTTTCACAGAAGTGTCTCATGAACACAGACATAAAGTATATTTCCAAGAAGCTCCAGGGATCTCTGCTCTCTGAAGGACGTAGTTCTCGTGTCTATCCTGCCTCTCATATTCGCTGAACCCCAGCTGCGGTACTTGTCTCAGAAAACTGCTCAGCTCCTTCCTCCCACTTATCCCATTATTACTTTCAATTGTGAGATGAGAACATTCTCTTTAAAATAAATTGACTTCTCTAAATAAACAAAAATGTCCAAATAGCTCCTTTCATCTTGTACTTAATCTCAAGTTAAATCAGAGACAAGATTTCAGGATGCAGAAATCTCATTCAGATCTGCAGTGTGACTTTGGTGTTGTCCTCAATCCAAAAATCACTATTATCACATTTCCTAGTTTTCTGGCTCTTGAAATAAAAGTAGAAATGCCTTTATTAGACAATGCAGTCTACCAGTTTAATTTTTACTTGAATAATGTGTAACTTCTCGTATTTCTGAAGGTTCCCCCCTCCCCTCCCAATAGTTGGAGCGTGTGGTAGGACACCTATGAGAGGTAAAGGGGGAGGAAGGAGGATTAATTAGGGAAAGCTCTGCAGTCCCCGATGCTGACCTGCCACCTGTGAAAGAAAAGGAGGAAGCAGGATCGGACAGGGAGAGCCTCAGACTCCGATGGAGATCTAGGAAAGTCTGAGCCAGTGGGAGGCTCCGGGACAAAGGCTGCCTGGTAGACAAGTCCTGCACTGGCCAGAAATGGCTAGACGTCAGTCACATGGCCATGCTCAGTCATAGGCGGGCTTCCCGGGAAGATGGTGACCGCAGCTTGAATGCTGCTGTGGTAGGACCCGAAGGTGCTGCAGCCGGCCGGAGGCTATTATTAGCTGACCACGTTCTCCCAGCTCACGGGCCATCCAAGCCACGCGTCCTCACCCGCTGCTTCAGCTCTGCCATTGTTGCTACTGTCACTCTCCTCAAGCAGTTCTGCTCTGCAGCTCACGCGTTCAGGTTATTGGTTGTTGGAGACAGTCTGCCAATTCTTCTCCTTCTGGCCTCTAGGAGATCTTTTAATCTCCTAAATGATCACTTTATCCTGTCCTGTGCTCAAAAATATTTATTCAGTGTCTCCCTTTTAAAACAGTCCACAAAATAATGCCCAGGAACTCTAACCTGGTACGCAAGGCTAATGTAAGACCGGCCCCACTTTACTATTCTGTTTTTATCTAACTTTGTGTCCTCTCCGGTCAATCCATGTGGAACCTACTTCAACATTTCATTTATATTTACGTATTTTTTTTGTCGCTCACACAATGCTTCCTATTGTGCTCGTCACATCATTTTCCCTATCTACCTATCAAAAACCCAGCCAGCTCGGCTGGTGTGGCTCAGTTGGTTGAGCGAAGACTTATGAACCAGAAGATCACGGTTTGATTCCAGGTCAGGGCATATGCGCAGGTTGCAGGCTTGATCCCCAGTGTGGGGCATGCAGGAGGCAGTCGATCAATGATTCTCTCTCATCGTTGTTGTTTCTATCTCTCTCTCCTTCTCCCATCCTCTCTGAAGTAAATAGAAAACAAAATACAAAAACTAGCCCATCTTTCAAGGTCCAGCTGACATTCTTTATCTTACAGAAAGCAGTGTCTGACCCTTCCTTAGAAATAGTTCAATATGTCTCCCACTTATTCATATTCTTATTTTATTACTCAAGCTTTAATGTAAGCATGCTTCTTTCCCAGCTACACTGTCATTTCCTTTGGGATAAGAAACACACTGTTGTTTTTTACTCTGTAAGTACTCCATAATTGAATGAAGAGAGATGAGAGAGAGAGAGAGAGAGAGAGAGAGAGAGAGAGAGAGAGAGAGAGGAACAAAGAAATAGATGGCAGTGCAAAATACATTACCATTTACAGAAGTGCAAAAAATAGAGGATAGACAAAACTTTAGGGTGACATAGGAAAATACATTGACCTTTTTGGGAATGAATAACCTTCTTTGCTTTCTGTTTCTTTCTTAAGTACACATCAGAGCAGAATTCTTTTACCCAAAGCACAGAGATGATTAGGCTAATTTATGAATGGGCTTTGGGAGAGCATGATGATAAAAAACACACACAACTCTGACATTTATAAAAAGTTTGTATGCATGTATATGTGTTTTCTCAGAATAAGATCCATAATTTTTATCTGATTTTCAAATGGGTTTGTGATCATAAAAAGAAATTAAAACCACTTGACCAGAGAAGGCAGGATTAAGCAAGTAGGTCATTGGTAATCTTAAAAAAAAAATGATTTCTGAAGAATGATGATAGCAGAAGTCAGATCCCCAGGAATTAAGGAGTGAGTGGGTGCTGAGAAAGTGGAGGTAGTAAATACAGATTTTCCTTCCAGAAATGTATCAGTGAGTGAGGGGGGGAAATATATGATAATTTGGGAAACAGTAGGCTCAAGGAAAGGGTGTTTTTTGTTTCTTTGTTTATTTTTTGATAGGAGATACTTGAATATAACTACAGAGGAAAAAATGGATAATTAATAGAGGAAGTAGGTGTGCAGGGGTCTAACTAATCTGGTTTTATGCTGTAGCAATAACACCAAAAGTATAGTGACTTAAAACACGAGCTTATTTCTTTCTGGTGCAAACTATGCTGTAGATTACTCTCCTGTATGCTGACACCGATTGATCCAGGCTGCCTCAGTCTTTCAACCGAAAGAGAAACAGAAAGAGATGAGGGGGTGATGCAGAGGGATCCCATTGCTGTAAAGTAACACCTCTTCTATTCATGTTTCCTTAGCTATACCTAGTCACATGGTCACACTCAGTTGGGGGGGCAGGAGAGATAGAAGAGATGGGAAAAGGTATTTGGTGGCCTAGCCAGTATGGCTAGTGATTGAGCATCGACCCAGAAATGAAGAGGTTGATGGTTCAATTCCTAGTCAGGGCATATACTTGGGTTGCAGGCTTGATCCCTAGTAGGGGTGCACGCAGGAGGCAGCTGGTCAACGTCTTCCTCTCTCATTGATGTTTCTATCTCTCTGTCCCTCCCCCTTCTTCTCTCTCTAAAAGTCACTAAAAACATTTTTTTAAAAAGGTATTTGTTTGATGAGCATATAATTATCTTTGCACCATGAAGGGATCAAGAAAAAAGCGAAAGGAATTCTGGGAAGTTTGGAGTGGCATTGTGTTTTTTTTTGTTTGTTTTTTTTTAATATTCCCATATCTTCCTACAAAGACAGAGAGCAAGTTGGATAGAAAATGCTAAAATTCATTAACAGATCCATAACAAGTTTAGGTAGCAAGGTACGAGCTCCCAAATATACGTAGATGGGAACGCGTCAGGATAGCAACAAGATTCATATGTGGAAGGAAGCAGAGGGAGCCAAGACAAGACAAAACAAAACGTCCGATCAAAAGATGCCCCTGAATGACAGAGTTCCACTTGGTGTGTAATGTTTAGAGAATTCATCTGAGGTAGCATTCAAAACGGGGGAGAAGCGGTGTGCGCTCCTTTTCTCAGGAGCTGTTGGATGATCAGATGGTGCTAGAATGGTCTAGATCCCATGAATTTTCAAAGCTCACCTGAGCTCCATTGCAGGACCAAGGACCTACATGAGAGAGAAGCTGCTAAACAGGACATAAAACAGACCATGCTTTATAACTATTACAAATAGTATGTGAATTATGGAAATTCTAAATCTGAAAATGTATTTCCTCATCTATTTTCCTTACCAATTATATTCATTAATATTGTCTGATCTCAGGTATAAAGGGCTTGCAATGAAATCACTTGGCACCATTATAATACTTCAATAATAAAATACGGTCAGCAGGAGACCCTCCAGATTTGACCATAAACTCTTCCATTATCAAATTCCCAGGGAAAATTAAAGTCTAAAGATGAAAACCCCTTACAAATTAAAATCCAAGGGAATTAATTTCTAAAATCAAATTCTCTTGCCATTGAGATTTAAACTTCAAAGAAATTAACGTCCAATATTCATTCTTTCCACTTCATATCTCACTCACTCTTAATTAGAGGGGTCCTTAATGATTAAACAGGGTTGGAATTTTTTGCAAGCACTTGTAGCTTACACAGAAATAATATCAAGTCTTTCTCTGAATTTCTAGAGGGTACAAAAAGTCAATAAGACACACAAAATTATTATAGCACTGTCTCTGCACCTATCAAATTTAGCAAAAGCTACTCCCCAATCTCTAGTGTAGTTATTTCAGGCAAAATTATGTTCCCAAAGCCTATTTTTAAAAAAATGTTTATTATTGAAAGTATTACACATATCCTCCTTTCCCCCCCCATCAAACCCCCCCCCCCCCAAGCCTGTTGATTACTGTTATCAAACACCAGCTCAGAGACTTTTGAGTCGGGGTGAGAGGGAAAGAAAGTCTGAGTTTTTTCTTTACCAAGATGGTTGCTCTGATGTAAGGATCTGGAACCTGTGTCCTGTAAATATAAACTTAATTGGGAGATGTTAAATTTGGCCCTGTGAGTTTTCCCTTTCTAGGGAGAAAATTTAACCACATTAACTCCTCTCTTTGGAAGTAACTTTTGAGATATCGTTGCCTTCTTGCAAAGCTTAGAAGCTTGTAGACTGTCGATCAGGATGGGCTGAGTTACGTAGAATAACAAAGAACCTGAAAATCTTAGTAGCTTGAAATAACAACAGTTTATTTTTCACTCACACCACACATCATCTTGGATTGGAAGGGAGTTCTGCTCAGATTGTATCCACTTAAGGAGCTAGGATGACAGAATCTTCACTGGTTTCTCCACGATCATCACAACAGGGACAAGGGGATGTGCCAAGTTATACCTTGACTCTTAAAATTTCTACCTAGAAGTAGCACATCAGTTCCACTTAGATCGCTTCCTCACATTCCGTTGGCCAAAGTGTGTTGTGTGGCCTTCTAACCTCAAAGGGAATGTGGAAGGACAAGTTCTTACTCATTCAGTGCTGCATGTCAGGTGAGCTCTGTCTGCTAACACTGCTTGTGTTCTATCTTGTGAGCCGACAGCTTTAGTGCTGGGCTATCAGTTGCTGTGACTGCTTTCAGCTATGGAATCGCTGAAGTTAGTGTTTCCAAAAGTTGTCTGATCAAAATAATCCCCTGGGCACTTGGGTGTGTTATTTAATACCTGCACTGCCACGCACTCAAATATAAGTTCCATGAGGAGCTGATTGAACGGTGCCAGACACGGAGAAGGCTCAGTAAGAAACAAAATTTGGAATGCATTAACTTAGGATTTAGCATGAGAAATGTTTAGTAAACAAAGGAATGCATTGAGACACTGGTTCATATCTGAGAAGTTTACTTCACTGAGGGTGGAGCACGCTGGGGAATGCAGACCTTTGCATTTGTATGGCTGACCTCCCTCTTCAGCTTCTGGGTTCCTGTGTTCATGATAAGAGTGGGGCTGGGGTCTTACTTCATTTACCTGATGATCTAACTTCAAAGGGAACGTGGAAGGACAAATTCTTACTCATTCAGTGCTACTTGTCAGGTGAGCTCTGTCTACTAACACTGCATAATCTCAAAATACAGGTCCTTGGATAATGTGTTGTTACAACATCGATGAGATGCCTTAGGAACTTAATTCTTGTTTATATTAACTAGTGTATGGGAAAATTGGTTTTGTCAGGAGTGGGAGGGAGAAATAGAATAAGTGGAGACTATTATGGAAAGATTAACAAACTTGTTGCTAAAAAAAAAAAAAAAATGGAGTCCATGGAGCCCTTTGCAACTTGCCAGCCCAAATTGCCTGTGATCTGTAACAATGATGCCCATTTTTATTCCTTTTGCCTACTTCCCCATGTAATTTTTGTGTCCTTTCTAAGTAGCTGGCTTATGGGGGTTGGGGGTAGGCAGAGCAAATTTTCATGGATGATCTGCTTCTCCCCCATACTGCCAGCATTATTGGAATAAATGCTTACATATGAGTCAACCCTGTCTCTGGTTTATTGGCTCAAGTAGTTACAGGCAGGCAGGCTGGACCCATTCGTTGTACGGTTTCAGTTTCTCCTTACACTGTTTTGCTTCAAGTCGCAGAACCTATATTAAGTGAGGACTTACTTTACATGATACTTACTATTCAGCTAGCTTCTCCGTTCTCCAGTTGGTCATCATTTTCAGTAGGAAACCATGTGCAGCTTTTATACAAGTGAGAATTTTTCTTTCTTTCCTTCTGTCATTCTTTTTTGATTCATGAGTCCCTTTTCTATAGATCTACTTCATTGGAGCTTCTAGAGAGTTTTTTTGTTGGCTTCTAAATAAAAAATGAAGCACTGTTTTATCTCAAGAAAGAAGTGTAAGTTGAACTAACAAACAAATTTCCAACTCCAGCCCTAGCCAGTTTGGCTCAGTGAATAGAGCATTGGCCTGAGTTCCATTCCCATCAAGGGCAGCACTGCTTTGGTTGCTCCTCCCTGGCCCCAGGGCCCTAGTCGGGCTGCGTGCAGGAGGCAACCAATCCATGCGTTTCTCTTCCATCGATATTTCTCTCTGCCTTGCCCTCTCCCTTCCACTCTCTCTACAAACCAATGGGAAAATATCCAAAGGTGAGGATTCAAAAATATATATATATATTTTTTCAACTCCCAAGTTCTGTTTTCAGGCTGCTGGACTATTCTCCACTTAATTAGCACCTGGAATCTGCAAACACCATTGGAGTGACATCATGTTGTATTTGTAACTGGTCTAAAGAACATGTTGGACTTAGTAGGGCGAGGGTGGGACCCCTCCACCATCACTCTCATTCTCTATTTAAACCAGCTCTGAAGAATCACCTTCCACATACCCTGGGTAAAATATCGGGCCTGTCTCATACCTTTCTGGTGATTCTCAAATAGTAAGAAGTCTAGCCCTGTTGCAGAAAGACCAAAAAAACGAAGCGACGCTCTTTGAAGGAGTGGAGAAATCACAACTTTAATAACGTGCATGGACTCTGGGAAAATTCCAAATCAGAGCTAAGTAACACGCGGGAGCCCTGCCTCATCTATGCTTCCGAGTTAATCTTATTGCAAATGTGTTCCCTCCCTCCAGGCCCTAGAGGAATTGAAACTCACAACTTCTCTTTCCCCAGGTGTTCCAAGGATTCCACCCAGTTTAACAATCCACCCTTTCCCCAGGTGTCCCAAGGTTATGGTGTCAGCTAACAATCCACCCTTCCCTCAGGGCAGCGCTCCTGGCTTGTTTTGCTAATCCAGTTTTGGTGAAGGAGGCAATGCCTCAGCTGAAGGTCATTCCCCCAGAACATCAGGGCTACCTTTGAATTAGCCCTTTTTGCCTTCTCAGTCCATATTAGAAGTTTGAGGTGGCATTACCCTCAAAAAGGGGTGGGGGCCCTTTTAATTTAGGCCAGTTTCCTCCTGCAGGATCCCACTTTGTCCAGGTCTGTCCCCTCAACCTCCCATCAGTGTGAGTGCAGCTTACTCCTGGGACTGCATCTCTTTCTCCTCCTGTCTTTCCCTCCCTTCTGCTGCTCTGCCAACCCTGGCTGTGGTAGCCACAGCCTTTCACTTTTAGACTTTTCAAAGTGAGATACCATTTTCTACGTATCCCCAAATTCTCAAATGATTCTTGCTCTCCAAATGATTCTCTTGAAAACCTTCAGATTTGAAGGATATGAGCTCCCCTCTTCAATCTCTTGCAGAGGGGTAGGGGGAGGGAATGCACAGAAAAGCTGGGAACAGTCCTCACACCTGCTTCTCCAATCTCTGAATTTTTCACTAGCTCATATGGTCTAGAAGCCAATGAAGGCTTAAGGCTGGCAGAACGGGCTGCTCAATGTTTTAACTTGTTCAGAGAAACACCTGCCTTTAGAGCATGGGAAGTGCTAGACATCTAGAGGCCTCGGTTGAACCTGAGAGTCTCTCCAGTTCAGCATCCTGTTGGCCAATTTGCCTGCTGTTTCTAACTCTCCTTCATTTCATCACTGAAAGATTTTGTGAAGACTCTGCCACAGTAACAGATGATTAAACCAGAGGACTCCTTATCCTGAGAAGCTGAACTGAGACTTAAGCCCCTGCAGTAAGATGGTAGTCGATGCTTGACGTGGCAGTTACTTAGAGTCAGGCCTGAGAGACCTAATGGGCGAACTGGTGAGTAAGCGGAAGAGATAGGAAAGCACAGAATCAGCTGGATGGAGAGAACAGTGCCTGGTGCCTTTCCATTTCCTGGAGACATTCTGCCATGCTCTGTGTTGCTTTCTGCAAGATTCTCCAACGTTGCTTTTTAGAGACACCTTTTCTGTTTGTTTAGGTGTTTGTTTTTTTGTTGTTGTTGGTGGTGGTTTGTTTTGTTGTGTTTTGAGGGGAGGGGTACCCATGGGACTGAGTTCTAGGAAAGAGAGAGCAGTGAGAACCAGGATGGAAAAGATTTCTTTGGATTCAAGAGACACTGCCTTTGTTTTTGTGTGTTTCATTTTTGTTAATCCTCACTGGAGGATATTTTCCATTGCTTTTAGCTAGAGGGGAAGGGAGGGGAGGAGGAGAGAAAGGGAAGAGAAAGAGAGAAACATCTATGGGAGAGAGAGGCATCAGTTGACCACCTCCTTTACATGCCCAGGCCTGGGTCTGGATCGAACCCATGACCCTTAGGTGCCTGGGCTGACGCTCTAACTACTGAGAACACCGGCCAGGGCTAGAGTCACCCTTTTTACTTCAGCGGTTTGAGTGAGAAATGTTTGTTCCTTGCAAACAATGAACAGACTAGAATAATAAATTTGTAAAAAATGTTTTTGGTTTTGTTTTTCTTTTTTTATGGCATGTTTTCTCGTTCTGTTTCAGTATTACAGCAAAGTGGATTCTTGAATTTAGAACCATACGCTAATCCCCCGCTGCTCACAGTCTGTCTGAGGACCAGCAATCTGGGCATCCCTGGGCACACGTTGGAAACGCAGCCTCTCAGCCTGCACCCCAGACCTGCCGAATGAGTCTGTACTTTAGCAGGACTCCAGGCGATGTTGTGTGTATGTGGCTGCTTGAGAAACCCATCTGTCATTCTCTCTGCACATTTGTAAATACTGCTTTCATCTCGTCCCTAGAATTGTAAATGGTCCCCCATTGCGCTCAGAACAAGTCAGATGTCCCAGCCTGACATAAGGCTACAGTAAACGAGACCTAATTGACTTACTCTCTCCTAAATGGGCGTCCTACTCCAGATAAATTGGTCTGCTCAAGTTACTCAGTTATTTCACACACTAGAAGCCCATTGCAGGAAGATTCCTGCAAGAATAGGGCTTCCTGAGCCAGAGCGAAGCTTCCTCCCATCTCTGCTGCCTCAGCTCCCTCCCCTCTCTGCCACTTGGCTCCTTTCTGCAGCACTTGGCTTCCTTCTAGGCTGTCTTGAGTCTTCGCTCTATGCCTGCGTATACAAATTAACCGCCATCTTGGCTGGGTTAATTTGCATATAATTGCTCTGATTGGCTGGTGGGCATGGCTTGGCTGGTGGGCATGGCTTAGGTGTCTAGGAGTGATGGTTAATTTGCATATTACTCTTTTATTAGATTAGATAGATGTGCCAAGTGTATTCAGGGTCCTTGCTCATGGCATTTGCCTGTCTGGAATTTCCTTTCCCAACCCCCTATCCATTTCTCCTTCCAAGACCAGTTCAGTTTCCACATCTGCTCAGAGGCTCCTGCTGCTTAACTGGCTTTCTCAGGAGTGGGATCCAAACCCTTTTTTCTTTTTTAATTTGTAGCCTCTTCCCTTCACTAATGCTTCTCACAATACAGTGCATATCATAGTGTTTTGATCCACTGTTTACATTTTATTTATAAAAAAAAAGCTTTTTCCCCTGACTGGATGGCTCAATTGGTTGGAGCATCATTCTATACACTTAAAGGTTTCGGGTTCCATTCCCAGTCAGGGCACATACTTAGGTTGCAGGTTCCATCCCTGGTTGGGGTGCATATGGGGGGGGGGTGTGGTGGGGGGGCACCGATAAATGTTTCTCAAATCCTTATTTCTTTTCCTCTTTCTTTCCTTCCCTTCTTTCCTTCCTCCTTCCTTTCCTTTCTTCTTTCTTTTCTCTTTAAAATAACAAAAACAAAAACATATCCTTAGTTGAGGATTAAAAACAGACACACACACACACACACACACACACACACACACACAAGCCTTGGAACACAAGTGCTGTAGGGTGGGACCTTGCCTCCAGGGTGACCTTTCCTCCCCTAGTATATCGTTGGTCATGTGGTTTATGTTGTAGGCAATTGGACAGACATGAGTAGAGCAAGGACGATGGGCCTGGTACAGAAGGTCATCAGGTTGGAAAGCTCCAGGTGCCTAGCAATGGACAATCTATTGTAGGGTGGAACCTCACCTCTAGGGTGACTTTTCCTCCCCTAGCATATTGCTGGCCAAGAGGTTTGGACCTCCTGACTTTTCCTCCCTAGAGAACAACTATGTCTCAGTTATATTTCAGCTCCAGGCTCACGTAAGTAACAAAATGAGCCATGGTGTCAAGACCAGCTACATTGAATAATGACCTGGTGATCTGGTGCCCGCCAATCAATTAGCAGGGGGGAGACAGCAGGGAGAGGG
>PVJC01031055.1:0-20828 GCA_004026665.1 Murina feae | reverse complement strand
GGAAGTTTGGGGGGACCCAGGCCTGCAGGGGAGGACAGTTTGGGGGGACCCAGGCCTTCAGTGGAGGGCAGTTAGGAGGGACCCAGGCCTGCAGGGGAGGGCAGTTGTGGGGGATCCAGGACTGCAGGGGAGGACAGTTGGGGTGGACTATCCTGGCAGGGGGAGGGCAGTTAGGGGCAATCAGGCCGGCACAGGAGCAGTTAGGCATTGATCAGGCTGGCAGGGGAGTGGTTAAGGGCAATCGGCAGGTGAGAGGTTGGGAGCCAGCAGTCCTGGATTGTGAAAGTGATGTCCGACTGCCCTTAAAAAGGGCAGTCGGACATCCCTCAAGGGGTCCCAGATTGGAAAGGGTGCAGGTTGGGCTGAGGGACACCTCCCCCACCCCCCACTCCCACTCTGTGCATTAATTTTGTGCACTGGTCCTCTAGTATATATATATAAAGAGGCTGGGTGGGTAACTGTTCACCAAACAATTATTTGTGTATATGTATATAATCTGCAGCCATTAGAATTGCACACAAACTGATTCCAGAATATTTTCCACTTTTCTGTGACTGGTGGGTTTCCATGACAGGATGGGTAGATCTCATACGACTAGAGCCTCCTTTTTTTGCTAGAGAACCTCCCCTTCATTCAGGCTGTCACAGGAATTACACGGCTCCTTGGGGACCTCAGATGCTAGTTGTGATTAATATCCAGTGAAAGCCCTTCCCACGCTGTCTTCTTCTTCTTCATGGGAGAACATGTGAAAATGTACATAAACATTCCTACCAAGTAGGACTCGTTCCCAACAATGCATTGCCTGGCACTGAGCTGTACAGTTTATAAACTCATGTCAAAACCTCACGTTTAGTTTCCTTTGTGCTGTACGATTGTTCTTAATTAATCTTGCACAAATAAAAATCCCTTTAACCTGCAGATTTCCTTTAAGTGAAATGCTGAGTAAATGAAATGGATGAAATCTCTTAATCACCTTTATGTGCCCAGAAAGGATTACTTGTTTCATAGAGCCTTTAATATATAAGGAGTCGTCACAGCCCCACTCAGTGTGGCACAGTTGGTTGGAGAGTCCTGCCATGCTCTGAAAGGTTGCTGGTTCGATTCCCAGTAGGGCAATACCCAGGTTTTGGATTTGATCCCTGGTCAGTGCATGTGAAGGGCAATGATCAACACTTCTCTTTCACCTCTCTCTCTCTTTTTTAAATCAATTAAAAACAAATAAAAGGAAGTCACAAACATGGTGATTAAAAGGGCCTGGGATCTGTTCACATGTACATAGACATTCCAAGTGAAAACAGGTCAGTAAAACGCCTCTGAATTCCCTGTTGTTAGAAAAATAATCTCCTGGAAACAGAGATAGAGATAGCGAGATGATAGATAGATAGATAGATAGATAGATAGATAGATAGATAGATAGATAGAATTCAGCAAGTTAGAGGTGCTACTCCCTCGAGCCTCCTGGAACCCCCTTTTCTCTAGATAGGAGCATTTGCAAAATAGCTTCTGTGTTTAAGTTCTATCTATGCCTCATAACCTAACCAGGCCCTGCATTGCTTTCACCTGTATGCGCCCTGGTTGACTGATGCTGCTGTGTCCTACCTGACCCACTGTTGGAATAAATGATCATCATGGTGCTGTTGGCAAGCCCAGGACGAGGCAGTGCTTTGACAGGTGTAATATAGGAAGTACGTAGACCAGGAGTAAATAATTAAAGTTGTAATTCAAGTGCAGCTTACCAGTGACATCATTTATCAATGTCACTAGAATCCGTCAATAAAATTACAGCTTTATATGTAGACTTTAGATGTATACTATTTGCTGTGATTCATGAAGAACGTTTCTATTAAACGTAGGTACTAGAGATGATGACATCAAGGGGAAGATCTTGATTCACTCAACTGAGCCTCTGTTCTCTTTTCTCCTTCTGCCACCCTGAACTCATATATTACTTACTTTTTAGATTCAAGGAATATAACCAAAGTTTTCTCTTTGTATATACATATATTTTAAATATTTCTTTATTGTTGAAAGTATTACATATGTCCCCTTTTCCCCCCATTGACTCCCTCCAGCCTGTCCCTGCCCCCTGCCCCAGACCTTCAGCACCCTGTTGTCTGTGTCCATGGCCATGCATATATGCATACAAGGTCTTTGGTTGATTACCTCCCACTCTCCCACCCTCCTCCAACTTCCCTCTGAGATTCCACATTCTGTTCCATGCTTGGAATCTCTGGATTCACTCTGTTCATCAGTTTATTTTGTTACTTAGATTCCACATATGAGTGCAATAACTTGATACTTGCCTTTCTCTGACTGGCTTATTTCACTTAGCATGATAGCCTCCAGGTCTCTCCATGCTGTCTCAAAGGGTAAGAGATCCTTAATTTTTACTGCTCCATAGGATTCCATGGTGTAAATGCACCACAGCTTTTTTATCCTCTCATCTGCTGAAGGGCACTGGGGCTGTTTCCAGATCTTAGCTATTGCAGGTTGTGCTGCTATGAACATAGGGGTGCACACATTCTTTCTGTTCAGTGCTTCGGGTTTCTTAGGATACATTCCTAGAAGGTGGATCACTCGTATAACCATAGTTTTAAAATGATTGTTGTCCTTATGCAGGGCAGTTCAAAAAATGAAAAGCAAGGTTAACAGATAAAGAGGCCAACTGTTGGGAAAGTTTGAGTTAGGGAATAGAAAACTAAACATTAACCTCAGGCTCCAGGATGCACTGGAACCTTCCTTTGTCTTGCATAAGTATTTTTGTAAATATTGACATCTCACTGGGTTGGGGGAAATGTCCAAGGAGAACTTGGCTTTCTAGTAACTGCTATTTTAAAGTGAGCAAATTATAAGAATGTAATATAAATTAAAACAGCATATGGCTCTTTCAAAATGGCCTTGATACCAAGTTTTGCAAGAAAACAGAAAAAAAAAAGTAGGAGAGGTTTGAAAACAAATTCTTCTAAATAAAGTTAGTAGCTATTGCTTGTCAGGTTTCTAAAACAGGAGATTCCCATCCACAATGTTTTCAGTAGAAAGTGATGTTGGAAAAATACTAATGTCATCCACACTCTTTTAATCAATTCCTCTCTCTTCATTATCCCTCTGCCCTGTGGCTTCCACTAAAAGAGGCTCCTGGGCCTGCCTCACGCAGGGGCAAACAACATGCTTATGGAGAGTTAACAGAACAGCATCACATTAGTGTGACATATACACCAATGTCCCAAACTTTCTGGAGGACAATTTACTGTCAAAAAGCTGTTTACTGTCAAAAAGCTGTGTCCTTTGCTCCCCAGAGTCTCTACCAGAGACCTGTCCCAAACTGAGGCACACAAAACACTGGTCATCGTGACATTCTTTATAAAAACAAAAATCAGGTACAATGTAAATGGACAATAATACGGAGAGTTAGTTCTTCAGGTCACGACAAATCCGTCAATAGAATAATTTGCGGACGCAATGGCTGTGCCGTGAATGTCGAAAAATACCTAACGACATGAGAAAATCATTGCAATGTGCTGAGTGATGAGAAGCAGATTAAAGACTGTTTGTACAGTATGATCTTATCTGAGTCTGTTTGGGCTGCTCTAACAAAGCAACACAGATGTGGTAGCTGAAACAACAAACATTTACTTCTCACCATTGTGGAAGCTGGGAAGTCCAAGACTGAGGCACAGGGACCCCTGTTTGATGAGGACCCCTGTCCCTCGATGGCTGTCTTCTCCCTGTGTCCCCACCTGTCTGGAGGATGAGAGAACTCTCTGGAGTCTCCTGTATAAGGGCACTAATTTCTTTCCCAGGACTCCATCCTCATGACCTAATCCCTTCCAAAACGCCCATCTCCAAATACTGGAAGTTAGCTATCAACATGTGAATTTTGGGGGGGACACAAACACATTTCAATTTTGCAAAAGAAGCTATATACTGAATATAAAATTTTAAGAAAAGTCTTCAGAAACAACTGTCTTTACGTTTAGAGGCTATGAGGAATTGTAAGCTAACAATGATTTATTGAACAAAGTTCTCTGTGCTGGGCACTCTTCTAAGTGCTTCACCTGCCTTATTTAATTTAAGTCTCACAACAACCAGGAAAATAGGCATGATCGTCCCTCTTAGAAAAGAAACTGAAGTACACAGAAATAAAGGGGTCTGGTCAAACTGACAGCAGCAGCATGAGGTTAAACCTTGGCAGACTACGCGAAGAACACCTTGCTCATTACCGGACTATAAAAGCATCCCGATTTTTACTCATGTGTGTTTCATAAGTTTGTCCAAATATTCTAGAGTAAACACATTCGTTTATAGACAGGGAAGTTATCTAATAAATCTTATTTTGAAATGATAGTCAATATTGTAAGGGAAAGGAAAGTCTCCTGACTGGAGTTGAATAAGATTTCTATTTAAAGAAACAGACATTCTAAAACTAAATGGATGGATTAGAGTTTTCTCTAAATTTCTTCTGGGACACAATAAAACCATGTAACTGATGAAGTAACAAAGGACAAGATTTCTGCCTTACTAATCACCCCTTTAAAATTTTTTTTTACACAGATGATCAAACTACCCAAGGATCATGATATTTCCATAATATGACTGTCTGTGCTTGGTTCCAATCTTTCCCTTTCATTTCTCTTCTGAAAGAAACCTCCTGTAGACATGTGACAACTTGTTCTTATGCGTAAGGAGAGAACGGAGAACAGAAAACGATACGTTGTGAAATTAAGCCCATCACCCTTTCAAAAAGAATCGGTCACAATTTGCTTTGTTGGAGCAATCTGTCCCTTGTTACCGATTTATATTGCTCTTTGGGACTGCGTTAGAAAAACATTATTATTATTAGCAGTAGTAATACTTGGCAAGCGTTCAGCACATTTCATCAGAGATTCCAAGAGCTTAGCCATCAATCAAACGTGCCTTGGTGTGCTCCTGGGAGGAGGGGGTAACAGTCCTGTTTGGAACAGAGGTTAAGTGACTTGCCCAAGGCCTTGAAGCCTGTGCGATTCAGAGCTGGGAATGAAACCCTGGAGACTTGACACCCAGCATCCCACTCTCCGTCCTGGAGCACATTTCCTCGCCTGTCTGAAAGATGTGGGGATAAATAAAGCATCTGAGAGGAAAATGTCCTGCTCCCCAGCATGGGTTCTTATGTGCAAGCTCGTCTGGTGTTAAATTGAAAAGCATGCGGGGTTTCATTCAGAGCTTCAGCTGGTAGATTTCAGTGTTGGCACCTGTTTCGTTCATTCCTTCACCAACTACTTAGTCAATGCTACCAGGCATTAGGCAACAGTTCTGTTACAGAAGACTCCACTGTGGCCCACAGGGAGTTTTCAATCTAGTAGGAAACAAAGACTAACAGACCATGGTAACGCTGAGTGATGTTGCTTAGTACATATTCCTGTGTCATGGTCTGCATTTCAACTCTAGATGTCTCCTCCTTAGCAATACATCATAGGTTTCAAAGATACAGCCTCTCTCAGCAACCTGATGCCACATGCAGTGTATGCACACGCCAGAAGATCAGATGCAGGCCTTTAATTCTAAGTGTAAAACAAGTGGTAATCTTCCTATGTCACTTTTTAGAAGCCGGTAGAGGAGAGTTACTAAGAAACTTTAGAACAGGACTCCAGAGGGACAAAATGATTTCTTATTTCCTTCTGCTGTAATAAGAGAGAACTGTAGATGCAAAAGGCCATACATAGTTGGGCTTGAGTTCAGCGCTTCCTCTCAGAAGAGCAGCATGGGGTGTCCTGCTGGCTAATCCCCACATTTGTGTGGTGGCCTCTGTGAGTCAGGCTCTCAGCCATGGATGCTGCTTGCACAAGAGGCTAATAACCAAGACCCTACCCTTCAGAGGCTCATATTTATTAAGGGGGGAGTGTATGGACTAATTGGAAACTTATTCAGAGGAATTCTAAGTCTCAAAATTTGTCACCCAAGTCCTAAATTCTCCAAAAAAAAATGTAATTCCAATAAATGCTAAGAGACATCTCACCGTGAGACATCACATTACATCCACTAGCATGGCTAAAATAAAAGACTGATAATGCCAAGTGTTGATGAGGATGTGGAGCAAGTGAAACACTGATAGTTTGCTGTTGGCATGGGGTCCTCAGTGAGCAGACCTACAGACTTCCCCATCTCCCAGCTATGCTTTGGCCACAATGAATTATTCTACTCTTCCTATGTAACGCTAAGTGGGTAGTCATGTGAGGCTATTTTGATTCCATGTATCTAGAGCTCTGTTGCAAACAGACGACTGAGGTAGGTGGGTAGTGGGGACTCTGATGATGGCACAGGACCATTATTCAGCCCTAGCGGACTGCTTCTATGTGCTAATGTGGCCTAATGTCCACAGATCTTGTGGGTTTCAGGAAAGTGGAAATATGTGGATTTATGTGAAAGTTCCCAGCAGCAGGCCATGACTAACCGGTGGATAGCTGTATTCGTTCCTATTGCTGTTGTAAGAAATTACAAGTATCCCAAACTCAGTGGTTAAGAGAACACAGGATTATTCTCCTGTTCAGGAGGTCAGAAGTCCGACGTGGCTCTTGCTGGGCTACAATCAATGTGTGGCTGGCTGTGCTCCCGTCTGAAGACTCAGAAAGATTCTGGTTTCTTGCTTTTTCCAGCTTCTAGAGTCACCCAGGGCCAAAGCCAACAACATCTCAGTCCCTTTCTCGGTGGTCAGGGCTCTCTGACCACAGCTGGGAAAGGTTATCAGCTCGGAAGGACTCGTGATTGGACTGGACCCACGCGAACAATCAGGATAACTTCTGCATCTCAACGCCCTTCATTTTGGTCACATCTCAAAATTCCCTTTTGACACTAAGTTATCATATTTACAGATTCTGGGATTAGGATTGTGGACATGTTTTTAAAGCTTTATTGTTAAGAGTATTACAGATGCCCCTTGCCACCCTCCCCACAGCTCCTGCCCTCTTTCTGCCTACCACAGGTGACCTCTGACTTAGATACTCTCTGATACCATCTCTTCTCTGGGATCTTTCTAGTCCCTGGAGAAAAGCGGTGAGTCTCCTCTCCTGGGTTTATTAAGATGCTTTCATCCTTGTCCAAGTGAAGGTTGTGAGGACGAGGGTTGTGAAGGCTTGGGTTCCATCAGTCCTTCTCAGGGACCTGCAGGTGTTCAGGGAGAAGATCTGGGCTCAGGGAGCAGTGGGAACTCTTACTCTGGCCTCATCTGAGTGAGCAAAATCCTTAGTAACCCCAGAGTTAGCCCCCTTTTTAAATTGAATTTATTGTGGTGACGTTGTTTTGTAAAACCATGCAGGCTTCAAATGTACAGCTCCATGAAAACACCATCTGTACACTGCATCGTGTGCCCCCCCAAAAGTCTCCCCATCCCCATTACACCCCATTTGCCCACATCCACCTGCCCCACTCCCTTGCCCTCTGTTTCAAAGTCAGGTTGTCTTTGCCTTGAGGCTAAGGGTGCTAATGGCTGCCCTAATGGGAAGATCATCAGGCGTCATGCTAAGCTTCACAGATGCACAAGTGAACACTGGGGATCCTGCCTTCAAGGGATTTACAATCTGGCGGTGACATCAACTGAAAAAGGACAACAGATAATGAAACTGTGGAGCAGGCACCTTGTGAGAAGCTGTAAGTTCCCGGCTTGCTTCACGTGGCCTCAATGATGGGTAACATTCTCCAGGGCAGGGTCCTAACTGAGTTCTAAGGTTTGGGGAGCACAGATGTAAGAAAACCCCCAAGTTTAAACCTTCTCTAAATAATGTCCCTGGCCCCTTCCCCACCTCTTACCCCAACATCCTCACCTCTGTTTTATTTAGCTTGAAACTGAGCCAGTCGACTTTCATGCGAGTCCTTAGCTCAGCCAGGCGCTGAGTAAGCTCTAAAGCTACGCTGTCAGAATAGATGAAAAGGAGATGGAGTGCAGAGTATCGTTAGTGTTCTCATGGTATTCCAATATTCGCATTAAGAAGCCATAAATATTGGTCATCAGAATTCAGAAATTCCTTGTGCCTGGCCCAATTTTCACAGGAATACCGGAGAACTTTGGGAGAGGCATTTGACAGAGTGGGGGGTGGGGTGGGGGGGGGGATGGATTGATCTTGGCTGGAAAGAAGAGTTGAAATAAAAGCTCTAACAGGTCACATATTTCTGGGGCATTCTTTTGTAGGTGTGTATGATTCTATAAAATTGAATTCGTTTCTTTTTACTGTGACTTCTAAAAAATAAGATTCTTTCTTGTGCAAAATAGAAAGTGTCCTCTTTTTTCTTCTTCTTTAGACGTCGAGTATAACAAGTAAAACAGAATGTCAAACTATTCTAGTTAAAATGTACGACGTCAGAAATTCAGCCTCATCGCTATTGTGTGAGAGCAGCATGGTCCCGGGAAGAATGGGACCGGGATGAACTCTTCCAGGCCTCCTCTGCTTTATCTGAGCACAGGACGTTGCCTAGCGCAGGTTTCCCTGATTGACAGCAATCTTGGTGGTGGGCAGAAGTTTATGGGTATCGTTAATGACCAGCAGCGAGAGCTTGTAGGTATTGTTTTTTTAATAAGAAACATTATACCTTCCAAACTAATATGGTATGAGGTCCTTTATCAAGGTGAGGTTCATAGGACTTTTAAAATGGAAATGTAACACAGGCTCTTGTGCAGTGTTATCACTTTTCAGAAGCTAAGTGGGTGGCTAAGTTTATCAGCTGGAAGCGAGACAAAGGGGAGAAGCCATCACGAGGAGCGTTGGCTCAGTGTTCATCTGTGATCCATTACTCAGCCAAACCTCTCCTTGACACTGGCAGTGCTTGGTCTGTATGAAACAGTGCACGCAATCCGATGCTTGGCAAATGAGATTGCTGTTGGGCACTAGGCAGCAATGATGTGCTTAAATTCCAGGAGATTACATTAGCATTACCATAAATGGAAAATCAAATTGTCATCGTCTTTGAGGAGTAAAGAAGAGAAAAATCTATTTCTATCAGACACATCGTAAAATTAAGTTACTTCACATAAAATATGAATTGCTTGAGTCCCCGGAAAAAAAACCATTACATATAGGCAAATACAAAGACAGTTTTGACTGTAACAGAAATGAGATAGACGCAAGGCTGGTGTTGCTAAATTAGACCCCTTACAATGGAGCAGCAGCCTGCTTCTGTGATACCAAGAACTTTTTAGTGCAGAAAATTTGGATAAAAAAAATAAGAGGATGGGAGAGAAGGTTCCAGTAACACCTTTACTGATCACCGTTTCCATCGGCCAAGTCCAATTTTGATGACCTCTGCCATTGCTGAAGGATCAACAAAGCCTGAGAATTTGATGAAGACATAGACTAAAAGACTGAATCAACATGGAAGCTACTTACAGGTTTGTTAGCTTAGAGAAATGGTGTAAGAAATACACCACAGCGAAATCAAAATGGGCCATAAACCTCAAATCAGGAGAATCTGTGCACATGGAGATCACCTTTCATCCGCTCTCTGTTTGTGGAAGAAAAGCCTCAGCAGAGCATGGGTACCCATGGAAAGGCCTGTTACTGGGGAGAAGCATTGTTTGTTTTCTGCCTTATCACTGCAAAGTGCTAAAACTGTTAGCAGCTTTGCGGAAGTAGAGAGGGTTATGTTCCAAATACACAAGTGGTCCCAGAGCTTGTAGAACTCAAGTGCAGGCTTTTTCTTTAGCCGCAGGCAAGTCCTTCAGCCTTTGTCTCTCAATTTCATCTTTCTCCGGTAGCTCAATGGAGAACTCCATAGCCTCCCTCAACAGAACTGCTAATAGCCTGGGGATGTGCGTGCCGTCTTCAGGAGTCATCTGACACGGGGGCCAGAGCAAGCCTCTGGACACTGCCAATAGTGATCGGGCAATGCTTTAGGGGCTACTTCTAATCCTGGGGGCATTGTCTTCCTGCCCTGGGCATTTTTCAGTCTATAACCTGGTGTGATTGAAGAGACAAGTCTTGAAACGGTATAGCAGTTCCCTCCTGAGTTATTATCAGATGCTGGAAGTCCTTTCTCCACGTAAGTATGTCCTGAGATTCAGAAGAGCCAGTTAGTTACATTTGATTTACATGTTCACTCACTGCAATAAATTATGAGAAAAAATACTATGATAGGCTGTGTTCTTGAAAAGGGAATTTAAACATATCGAGATTGCCCAATCTTCAAGGATATAACAAGCTAACAGGAAAAGGCAACTATGGAAACAGAGCTATAAGGGGATCATGAGAAGTATTTTCTGAGTACCAAGGACGGATGCAAGTAACAGACTTGATCTCAGCATCACCCAGAATAACGTCCAGGCCTGCGACTCCATTCAGGACAAGTGCCCTTTAGAGATGTACGATTCTTTAAATCTTTACACATATTCACCCTGTACCTTTTCTATGCATAATAATGGAACTATGGTATATATGGCATATATGACATATATAAGGTATAACTTATTGCTTCTAGACTACAAACCTGTAAAGCATGTTACTGCACTGAATACAGTTGGCAACTGTAATACAATGGTATTTGTGTATCTGAGCATATCTAAATAGAGAAAGAGGAGATCCTCCTCTGGATGAGGAGTTTTAGTTAGTGAGGAAGAATATGAAATTATTATTAGAACTAAATCTTGTCATTTTAATTTATTTGTATGTAATTTTGTATCCACATATTAAATTCAATTCCCCCTTTGCTCTCTAACATTCCAATGATAAATATCCCAAGTTCGGGTATAAATACAGCAAGATAGAGGGGCTTGATCATTTCACATGACATGGAACCAGGTAGTCATCGACAGGCAGGTAGCACCTCTTTGGAGGCACTGAGGGTAATTAGATTTACTTCAGACTGCGAGGAGGCATATCTCTTAAGACTCAGCATTCTTCCACCTGGGTTCAGGGGTCAGGTCGGACCCTATGTAGACCCTATTCTTACCATATTCTTAAAATGTTGTGTGGTATGTGTTTCTTTTAATTGATTTTTAGAGAGAAAGGAAGGGAAAGGAAGAGGGAGAAAGGAAGAGAAACATAGATGTGAGAGTAAAACATTGATTGGCTTGCCTCCTGCATGCCCCAGACCAGGGATTGAGCCTGCAGCCGGAGCATGTACCCTGACTGGGAATTGAACCAGCAACCTTTCAGTGTATGGGATGATGCTCAACCACCTGAGCCACACTGGCCAGAGCCTTACAATATTCTTAACTTGCTCAGTATTTCTTTTGCATATGCAACTCAGACTTGGGTTAATTTAACTATCTGCTTTTATACTAGCACTATCCCAAAAAGAGACGTTGTATAGCCTCTTGCTTTCTCTTACCCCTCCACAGATTCCTAAGGTCCAGCTACATTAAAATGCTTATGGTTCTGTATTTTTGCCCAGAGCAGATGCACAAACGTCCTCCTGAAAGTGCGCTGGTCTCCAAGCCTGGATACATGGTCACCAGGTGCGTTCTTCCTAATATGGTGCTTATTACATTGTCTAAGCACATATTTGTCTTCCCCTCTAACTAGACTGTAAGTTCATGTGGCCGGGATCCAAGTCTGTATTACTCATCTTTGTATCCCAGAACTGAATACCTCACTCATATCAAATACGCTATAAATACACACTGAGGAAAAGTGAACACTCGTGCACTTAAATGTCCTCATATTAATGAATAAGTGAAAGGGCTAGGAAAACAGCATCTTAGTTGAGATGAACAACTTGTATCCTGCTTAAGAGTTTTCTTAATCGCTCTGCTCCGACCCTATTTTTATCTGGGTACTAGTTAAGTACAAAGTTAAGTAGGAATAAAGCCAGCCGGAGAAGACAATATATTCTTGGGATTTCTTTTAACCTCCCACTAGGAAACTAATAAGCCGAGGCAGGGGCAGTGGTAGGTAGTGAGGGAGGAATAACATATCTTCTGAACAATGGCTCTGCTTAAACATTTCCTTAATAAATGCCACAGCATTTGGGGATTCATTAAAGGGAAGAACAGTTCTCTAAGTGTTCGCTGCGGCCTCAGCAACAGGAGAGATAATTAGGAGATTCTTTGAACGGAGCCTAACTTTCTCAGCGGCAGGCTAATAGCTACGATTTTCCTAAAAAGGACTTCCCTAATAACGTGTAAGCTTCCCTAATCCCCGTGCAGGCCTGTTTTCCGTCTACGAATCAAAGTAAAATAGTTCTAGAACCCAACCCTAAAGTGTTAAAAACTTAGAATTTTTTCTAAAAAGGGAACCTTTTCTCACCTCTGCGGGGCTTGACATTTCTAGTTATATGCCTGCATAATGCTAATCTTAAAATCAAGATGCATTTAAAAAAGGTAATTTAGTTTTAGTTAACTTAGTTTAAAAAAAAATCATTTACCAACTAGTATTTGGGGGAAACAAAGGTTTCAGATCAACAGAGTAGACTTAAAAAGTACTAAATACATAACACCTAAAAAAATTAGATCCCAGATTTATATAAGGTCCTGCCAATATTGGGAAAATATATGAGTGTATTCGGTTACAACATTATAAGCATCACATGACTCTATAGAATGTCCTAGGAAGAGAAAACAAAACACAGAGAGCCTAAATAATTGCATACAAGAGGTGAAGCATTGCATGATTAATCACATTTCTCACAGGTAATTATCTTCAGATAAAACTTAAAAATGCTTATATACTAATTGTAAGAAAGCAGAGTGAAGGAGAACATTGAAACAATTATGTAAGTTAAGCTTTCATAGCATTTCCACCTATAACATTAAATTATCGGGCAAAAGTACTTGTCGTTAGGTTGCCTGAAAATTTCCCCAGGTCTTCATTGTGTGCAATTACACCTATATGTCCCCAAAACTATCATGACTAATGTACGTTGGGTGTAAAAAATTTACATGACAGCATCAGGACACCATAGGCTATCGTATAGGACGGTAAGAAGTTTTAGGTATGTTGTTAATTTGGGGCAATCTCTATGTAAAACAAGAGCCTCATCTCAAGTAATGAGAATTTTTTCTCACCAGCAAAAGTTCTAGGTGAATTGTACATAAAAATCAAATTTTAAAGTTGGTACAAGCACCAAAAGATTTTTAAATGCTCTGATCAATTTTTTATTTTTAAAAGTATGCATGGGCTTGTGTATATGAAGGTGCGAGTGGAAAGCTTCACTCAACAAACATTTTGTTGTATACTCTGCACCAGGCCTTAAGCTAAATGCTATGTTGCCACATATACAAAGAACACTAGTAACCAAGAAACTACTGGAAAGAAGAAGAATGTTTATCGGACAGAATGCTTCCCTTTTTTCATCCAGGATGCTACTTTTCAACCTGCGACTAGTACACAAGTATAGCAGAAAGTACTGTTTTTTGGTTTTTTTTTTAATTTTTTAAATTAATTCCAGAGAGGAAGGAAGAAGGAGAGAGAGATAGAAACATCAATGATGAGAAAGAATCAATGATCGGCTGCCTCCTACACACCCATACTGAGATCAAGCCCATAACCTTGGCAAATGCCCTTGACCGGAAATACTGGAAATTGAACTGTGACTGCCTGGTTCATAGGTTGAAGTTCAACCACTAAGCCATCCAGCCAGGTGGAAAGTACTGTTTTATCAGCATGGGTGATTATCTTATGAGATATTTTGCTCAATATTTTTTGCTTTGCTCAAGTTTTCCTTAATCTCTGTATTGGGATTCATCTCCTGAGGGCCTGCACTGATAGAGAGAGAGATTCTCAGAAGGGCTGGGCTGGTCCTTTCTAGCCTAGAATAGCTTGGACTAATAACCTTGTTGTCAAGATGTTTACTATTTCATGTAGGAAAAAAACAGTGAGCCATTCAAGTCTTATCAAATGAAATATAAGCAAAATATGAGTGGAAACCTCTAATTATTGTCTAATTTGTGAGTCAGTGATTTAAGGTCAACATTCATGAACTATTAAAATCTCTGTCTATTTTCTTCAGTTGATTTGCTACAAATAATGAAAGTAGGATCATTTCTTGACTTTCCCCTTTTTAAAAAATTTCTTGTAATCAAATGATATTCTAACTTACAGTGAGTCCCTGGCCAAAACATTTATAATGTACATTGCATGAGGCTGCTGGCCTGCGTTTAGGGACCTGAACATATAAGAAGCGTACATCACTAGAGCAAAATACACAGAGAACAGATTCTCAGAGATTGAATTTTTAAAATCCTGCTGTTTTTGCAAATAAGCACTTACTCACTAGACATAGTCTATTATCAATTTCTGCCAGGGATGCAGTACTAAAGGCTGACTTCATTTGTCAATGATCTGCTTTGGGGACAGAGAACTGTTAAACTTGAATACACACAATTTACATTCCTCCATAAATCTGATCGAGATTTACCAAGGAGAAGAAAAGTTTCAGCCCCACTCCAAAAACATATAATGTTACCCTCAATCTTTGGTATCAACAGAAGATCTTGCAAAGTATCACTCATGTCATTCTACATTAGAGATTTCAAACATGCATCTCCTTTTGCACATAACTTTGCTACTGGAGGAAGGAGTCAGAAAAAAATAAAACCTATATATATGAAAGCCTAAGCGACCATTTGACTGCTTGACCGTTCACTATGATGCGCACTGACCACCAGGGGGCAGATGCTCCCTGGTGGTAGTGTGCTCCCACAGCGAGAGCACCGCTCAGCTGACCCAAGGGCGCCAGACACTGGGCTCATGGCTGGCGAGTGCAGCTGTGGCAGGGCGAGCCTCTCCCGCAGACACTCCCCCTACATGCCCCTCCTCCATCTGGACCAGGACCAGAATTGGGACCGGCATGGGGACTGTCTGGGTGCAAGTCTGTGGCCGCTTTTCTGTCATGGGTGCACTGCTATCGCCTTAGGATGGGTGCGCAGAGACTGCAGTGGAGCAGCAGCAGGCACAGTGGGGCCTGGATGAACAGGAGTGGCGCGGCTTGGGCTCCTCCCCAGGCACCTGCCACTTCATGCACTAGTACATCCCTCAGGGAATGTTGGACGGTTTCTGCCCGGTCCCCACTGGCTGCGCTGAGGGACCTTACTGGTGCACAAATCCATGCACCAGGCCTCTATTTAGAAATAAAGAAAACATTACGATTAGCACTTAAAAATTGTAAAAGGACACTAAGGTGACAAGGGAATATTTTAATTAGACATTATTACTTTCAAGATATATTCTCCCAGATTTAGCTTGACAGGTAGGCAGAGTCCCCATAGTTAGAAAATTTCTATTTATTTGAAAAAAAAATGACATAATGGAAGTGCATAAACTGACTTATTTAAACTTAAAACTGTTTTGTTATTAAAAATGTTAAAAACGATTACCTTTCAGAGTTATTTTGGAATGGAATTTACCTAGAATGAAGTTTATGACTTCTGGAGAATTAATCTTATTAGTTTTTCTTTATGTTTTAGTTTATGATAGTTTCAAATTTTGGCAACAGACACACTAAAAATTGGAACAGAAGACAGTGCCCTTGGTGGTCCCGGACCTGTCTCTTATAATCAGAAGACATTCCCGCACTCACACAGCGAGTCCCTGTCCTGTGTGGACGGAACAAACCCAGGGACACCCCTCCCTCCAGCCTCCAGCCACTCTCCAGCGTCAGTCACCACTTTTGGAAACGCCCATGAGACCAGCCAACACTGGTTTGTATTTCTACACTAACTCCTATTGCTCAACAACCATGAGCTCCCAAGTTCCTCAGAATCATCCCACCAAGGAGGAGGCCCCATCACCTGCCTGGCCAACCTGCACTTGTGGGCCTCCCGCACCTACCTCTTTCTGGACTTCCATTTCCAGGGTGACCATGTGGCCCTCTTCTGAGGGTTGGCCAAGAAGAAGCGCACGAGCACTCAGCATCTCTTAAAGATGCACACCAGCGCGGCGGCTGCATTCTCTCCAGGACGTGCTGAAGTCTCTCCAAGATGAGTGGGCAAAACTCAGGACCCTGTGGAAGCCGCCATGGCCTTGGAGGGGAACCTGAACCAGGCCCTTTGGAGCCGCAGGCCGTCCCGTCTGCGCAGACGCAGCTCCGCGCCTTCCCGCAGAGCCACTTCCGGGCGAGCAGGGGGGACTCACCGAGCCCAGGGGCGACACCTGCCTCCCCTCCGCAGGCGGCGGCCCAGGCCGGGCTGGGCGCGGAGCCCTCCCGAAGGCTCACCCTCCAGCCGGCCAGGAGCCTGTGGAGCCCAGAGGCCTTGGAGGCCCCTCTGCGTCCCCTGGGGTCTGGCTCTTGCCTGAGCCTCTCCCCCAAACGCTAGCCGTTCTTTCAACCGCCCTGGGGCCCTCTCCCATGCACTGGACCAAATGGAAACAATAAAACTTTTTGTAGCAAAAAAAGTTTTAAAAAATTGGAACAGGATACTGCTTTTTGCTCATGAATGAAACAAAAGGAAAGCTTTTCCTACGACCTTATCTCCATTCTCCTATGAAGAGAATGAGAAGCCCAACTTTTCTTTTGAAAATATTCTAAACAGGAATCCAAGAAAACATGAAATGAATACACATGATTCCAAATTTTAAAACTTTTTTTTCCACGGGATGAAAATAATGACTGTCAAAGAGTCCCCAACATTCAAGCCCCACATCACATCATAAACACAGTTCCCTAGATGCTAAGGGATTATAAGTAAGATACATCTCTATACGCAAGGAACTGTACGTGGGGAGACACACAGAACATAAGTATGTTTAAATGAAAGAATAAAGAATTCCCAGACTCCTTTGCAGGTGCACCCCCCTCTCCTGCCCACACAAACTCACCCCATAAAGATTTTTCCCTGTTGATGTCCTTCAAGGATGGGTCCTTGGCTTTTATGCTGTACACTTTCTATGAACTCTTTAGGACAAGCGTGAGTCTTCCATGTACATCATACACAGATTTGCTCTTTGATCTGAAGAGGACCTTAAACACAGGTTTCCCCAAACCAAAAGGATCTTCTCTCCCAGACCTGATCTTCCAGGGTTTGCTGTCTCCGTGGGATGGCACCACCATTCATGATGCTCAGTCCTGGAACACCGACACCTCCTCTTCTCACCCTCCTGTCAAACCACCACTACCTCTGGTAGACTTTAGGATCTAAGGATTTCTCCATTCTCTGCACTTGTCTTTGTCACCACTGACACCACCATAACCCAATCCATCCATTTACACCGGAACTACTGCAATGGTCTTAGAAGTGGTTCATCTGCATCTACTCTTGTTATCTTCAGATAATTCCCCATGCTACAATCAGAAAGTTCTTTACAACACTGTGTCACTTTGCCTGCTCAAAAACACATCAAAGGTTTTCCATTTCTCTTTGAATAAAGAAAAAATCTGGACACTCCTTATCACAACAGATATCCTCAGGTCATTTAGATCCTGCTTTCTGCTGAATTATTACTAGTATATATTTTTTAAAACATGTATACTTATTGATTTTAAAGAGAGAGGGGGAAGAGACAGAGAGAGAAACATTGATTTGTTATTCCACTTAATAACACATTCATTGGTTACTTCTTGTATGTGCCCTGACTGGGATTGAACCTGCAACCTTAGCGTACCAGGACAATGCTCTAACCAACTCAGCTACCCAGCCAGGTGTAATAGTATCTTTTTATAGAAAGGTTAAACTACATGAGAACTTAGGTGTGACCAATAGATTCTAAATGACCTTTTAAATAATTGTTGCAATGATATTTTATGAGCAGTGATAAGATGTTAAGGGATTAAGTACAAAATGAGATATAAGAAAGTAAAGTTTGTAAGTAATGAATTATTTTTTCTGAAACATGTAGCGGTGATGAAAATAAAAGAAATGAATGGCAAACTTTTTATTAGAGTTATGAAACAATCAGACTTGTAGCCAATGGTGTAGCAAACATGAAAGATGCAGGAGAGAGTAGGTAATCGATGGAGAAGGAAGCAGGATACTTGGGAAGTAGCCGTGTCTATAAAGTGGGTTAGAAGGGTAGCAGAGTTTGCCAAAAATAGAGAGACTTCCATTATAAGTAAGTCTGAAATGGAATAAGTGATAGAAATTAAGAGAGTCTGCACCTGGTGATCCTCATTTTTTTCTGTGCTACACAGGCATACATACCTCAGCGATATTGCAGGTTGTTTCAGATCACAGCAATAAAGCAAAGATCGCAATAAAGTGAGTCGCATGAATTTTTTTGGTTTCTCAGTGCATATAAAAGTTATGTTTAAACTATCCTGTAGTCTACTAAGTGTGCAATAGCATTATGCCTAAGCAATGTACATACCTTAATTAAAAATATTTTATTGTTAAAAAATGCTAACCATTGTCTGAGCCTTCAGCAAGTAGGAATCATTTTGCTGGTGGAGGATCCTGCCTTGTTGATGTTGATGGCTGCGGACAGTGGCTGCTGAAGGTTGGGGTGGCTGTAGTACTTTCTTAAAATAAGACAACAGGGAAGTTTGCCACTGCTGATTCTTCCTTTTACAAAGGATTTCTCTATAGCACGTGATGCTGGTCGCTAACTTTTTAACCACAGTAGTACCTCCTATTTTGTTTTTTAGAGAGAGTGGAAGGGAGGGGGAGAGACACAGAGAGAGAAATATCCATGTGAGAGAGACACTCCAATTGGTTGCCTCCCCCTGCTCCCCCACCAGGGCCAGGGATCAAGCTTTCAACTGAGGCACATGCCCTTGACTAGAATCAAACCTGGGACCCTTCGGTCCATGGGCCGATGCTCCATCCACTGAGCAAATTGGCTAGGGCAGAACCTCCTTTATAAATAGAAGCCAATCCTCTCAAACCTTGCCACTGCTTTATCAACTAAATTCATGTAATATTCTAAAGCCTTTACTGTCATTTTAACAGTTTTTCTTGCCTTCTTCATCAGGAATCGATTCCATGTCAAGAAACCCCTTTCTTTGCTCACCCATAAGAAGCAACTCCTCATACCTTAAAGTTTTATCATGGGTTTGCAGCAACTCAGTCTCATCTTCAGGGTCCACTTATAATTCGAGTTCTCTCATCATTTCCTCATCTGCAGTTACTTCCTCAAAGTTAGACCTGCAGGTTGGAGTCAATGGCTTCCAAACTCTTATTAATGTTGATATTTTGACCTCTTCCCATGAATGATGAATGTTCTTAATCTTATCTAGAAAGGTGAATCCTTTCCAGAAGCTTTTCAAATGACTTTGCCCAGGCTCATCCGAGGAATCACTAAAGTGGGATCCATTTCCATTGTCACAGGATATTGACAAATAAAAAAATGACTGACCTCTCAGCTTGCACTAAAATCTAGAAAGGGTCTAGAAAGTGCTTAGGCTTAACCCTGGCCTATAGTCCAGCTCGGACGATAGTCTTAAAAATTAATGAAGAAAAAGGAAGCAGGGTGGGGTGGGGGGCGGTGGGGGAGACCCACAACAGAACACTGCCCCTGCATCTTTCTTGATGTCATGGCAAAGACGAGTTCCAATCCATCCTGTTTCCATTCTGGTCCTACATGCCCCACTGGTCTGGGGAAAATTGCTCCTGACAGGGATGAAAACAAATGGGAATATGCCTGCGTTTTGCTTATAAGCTGGCCAGATCTTTCCCAGAATTTCCTTTTGGCGAAAGCTTCTCTTTCAATTTACATGAAAGTGACTGTGTTTTTCCTTTTCCTCGGACCCTTTTGATTTACAGCCTCCCTTGCTGACCCACTTCTTCCTGGTGCGTTAAAAATCACTCCTCCAATTCTAGAATCCTCTTCGGCTCTTTGTCAGGCCAGCTCTTCATGACCACACTTTCTAATTCTGCGCTGTTTCACCCCACAACTGGCCTGAAGAAGGGGCTCCCTCTGGGGTGGTCCCCACGGCCCTAGTCTCTCTGCATGTTGGGGAAGTAAAAACATTTATGGCACAAGATTTTGTATGGTATTTTAGTGCCTAAAATGTTCTAAAAGTGTTATTACCGTTATAGAAATCAAATGTATTAAAGTTTTAGCATACTAGGCAGTAAAATATATCTAAGAATAACAAATAAGAATGGTTTGGCTGGGTGGCTTAGTTGATTAGAGAAACTTCAGCTACATGAGGGCATGTATAGGAGGCAACTGTGCATGTTTCTCTCTCACATTGATGTTTCTCTCTCTCTCTCTCTCTCTCTCTCTCTCTCTCTCTCTCTCTCTCTCTCTCTCTCTCTCTCTCCCTCTCCCTCTCCCCCTCCCTCTCCCTCCCCCTCTCCCTCTCCCCCCCTCTCCTTTCCCCACTCTCTATAAATAAATAAAAACGTATTGCCAAGCAAGGATTAAAAAAAAAGAGAGAATGGTTTGAGAAGTGTGGCTGTGTTCCAATAAAACTTTCTCTACAAAAACAGGTGGTGGGCAGGCCATCATTTGCCTGTCTTAGGTGTAAGTAAATACATGACAGAGATTTGCACATGCATACTGTTGAACACTAGTATGTGTGTGTGTGTGTGTGTGTGTGTATACTAGGGGCCCGGTGCACAAAAATTTGTGCACTCGGGGTGGAGGGAGTCCCTCAGCCTGGCCTGTGCCCTCTCACAGTCTGGGACCCCTCAGTGGATGTCCTATGATGGCCCCAGTCTGCCAGGCGCCTTTTGTGTGTGTGTGTGTGTGTGTGTGTGTCACCACTGGGGACCTGCCCCCCAGCCGCATCTGAGGCTCGGAGTAGTCCTCCTGTGTGTGTCTACCTGCCGGGGGCCTGCCCCCAGGCTTGGAGCAGGCATCCCCTCTATGTTGATCTCTCAGACTCTTGCCCTCCCCAGCATGTTGTTCTCTTTTTTGAGCTGTGACCAGGGCTGGGTGCTGCCTGCCTCCCAAGCTTGCCTACTGCCCATCTTCCTCCGGTCACCAGAAAGCAGGGAAAACCCCGCCTCGTGGTCAGGCCAGCCTTTTCCTGCTCCCTGATCCCCGGAA
>PVJC01031054.1:0-20834 GCA_004026665.1 Murina feae | reverse complement strand
ATAATCAGTGGACACGGGAAACTGGGGGTTAGGGAGGAGGGGGGGGAAGGGCAAGGGGAAAAAATGGAGATCTATCTATCATCTGTTGTAATACTTATCTATCACTTGTTGTAATACTTTAAGCAATGAAATTAAAAATATATATATATTATTGTGAGGATTAAGTAGACTAATCCATAAGAAGAAAACCAGTATATGGTCCAAGAAATTGTTTTATTATTATGATTAGTACTATGTAAGTGCCTAGTCATATGACAGTATGAAAGTCAGATTAAACCATTATTTCATATTAAATCTTTCCAATATGCTCTCTCTGGATGTAGCCTCAATCTATTGATTCTCTAGGCTGAGAGGGAAGGTTTCCCTGTAACCACACTGTAGGCCCCAGCAAGTCAGGGATCAGCTTACCTGGTGGGCACAGGGACCTCAGTGAGGGCACCCAGCATGACTGCCTGCTGCAGCCGAACAAAGGCAACGAAAGGCGCATCCAAGAAGTCGACCTCCCCAACAAGCACATTGGAGGCTTCTGCATCACGGGGCAGTTTTTTCATGAACTTGTTCTTCAGCTGCATGGGAAGAGTCAAGAAAACACAGCTTATTTCCAGAAGAGGGGACAAGAAGAAACAGTCCATATATCACTTGAGGGAATTCCTTTACATGCAACAGGACCTAACTACAGCCCTTTTCCTATTATGTTTAACCATTCTATTAAACATTTCTCTGTACATTGGATTAAAAAATATTGAAGGTATAATCACATGACTTACATATAACACAATTCATTTATTGATTCACTCACTCAATGACCATGTGTTGAGAGTCTAGAAAGGGACGGACACTGACCTAAGCCCTAGGAATACAATTAAGGATCAGCTAATCGCATTCCTCCTTGGATTCATATTCCAGCAGGGGAGAAATAAAATATGATTTGAAGTCATGATAAGTGCTAAGAAAAAAAGACATAAAACCAGTAAAAGGGTACTTTAGGTAGGGTGGTCAGGAAAGGCCTCTGAAGAAATATATTTGACGCTGGAGTCAGGGGACAAGCCATGCAAGATCTGGGCAAAGAACATTCCAGGCAAGAGAACAGCAAGTGCAAAGCCTCTGAGATGGGAAAGAGGAAATAATAAGGCAAGTGTAATGGCAGCTGAAGGAACAATGTGGGTAAAATAGCAACAAATGAAGTTGCATAGGTAAGGGGGGGGGGCTTAGAAAAGGGTTGTTTAGCATCTTTCAGTGAGTGGGAAATGCATCCCACAGATCAAGGAAAACATCTCAACAATCATGGAAAGATAAAGATAAGAATGTTGCAGGACCATATGAAAGGCAGACTTGTGATATATTATCAATATAAATGTATCTCCTCTCAAGTCAAAAGTTACCAGTGCACTTATTTTGTGCCCTGAATTATTGCTGAGATATGGGAAGTGGCAGACATGGCCCAATTTTCCCCATTAATAAGAAAGTTGCAGTAAGACTTTATTTTCTATTTCTGTTTAAATAGTTCTTAACTAGGGAAAATAAATGTAATGAAAACTGATCCCTAAAACTCCATTACCCTCAGTAGTAGTTTTATGGGATTTTTTTCTTAAATTTGGTACTTTATATAAGAAGAAAGCTATGAGGCCAAAACAAAAACAAAAACACCAACAAACAAAAAAATTAAGGAAGTTAGGGCTAATAAGTTAGCCCCAAGATCAAAAATCAAAAACAAAATATATTTTTTAGATGTTAAAAAACATGATTACTTCTAAGATGTAAAGGATATTTCCAAAGCTAATACCATTAATCCTCCAAGAAGTGCTCATATTAAAAAATAAATTATGTTTACATTGTACATGAAAAGAGAAGCCATAGGAAGAGTCTTTATAAACATCAAATTGTTATTTTAAAAAAACAACATTATTATGGCCTAAAGAAGTTCCAGTAATGAACTGTTCTAACACAGAGTAGAGTGTGGGATATGGCCAAGTGGCCCACATACATAATACAGTATCATTGCTAGAATAACCTTTCCTCATACTCTTTCCAGAGTTCCCATTACCAACACTAGGCACGAAGTTCTGTGATAATCAGATTTTATTCCCCCCTTCTTTCCAACATTCTCTCTTTGCTCTAATTAGGCAGGAAATCTAATCATTTCAACTTCTGTTTTATGTACTTATCTCACAATCATGACCAAAAACTCTCATTTCTACCTTTTCTAAACATCCTTCAATGCTCAGCCCAAGTCTTGCTACCATCTCTGCCCACTTTCTTGGGAACTCCGGAAGTGCTCATTTCTGAATCATACTTTTGTCCACTTTCAAGTCCCCCCCCCCCCAAATATCTTGAGGGTTAGAACACTTTATCCCTCCTTGTACCGAACATCTACCTGCTTTTCACATAATTCTGCTGTCCTAAATATTTTGAATGAGAGAAATGAACTCTGTAGCACTAAAAATCAAACCAAATGGACTTCAAAGGTCTAGGAATGTTAGAAAGGATGTGTTTGTTTGTTTGTTTGTTTGTTTGTTTTGTTAATCCTCATCCAAGATTATTTTTTCCACTGATTCTTAGAGAGAGTGTAAAGGAGGGAGGTAGAGGGGAAAAAGAGAAAGAGATAGAGAGAAACACCAATGTGAGACACATTGATTGGTTGCCTCCAGGATGCAACAAGCCAAGCTGGGATCAAACCTACAACTCAGGTACATGTCCTTGATGGGGAATTGAACCCACAATCCTTCAGCACACAGGCCAACACTAACAACTGAACCACACAAGCCAGGCTAGAGAGGTTTTAAAGGCTTATTCTAGAACCTATTATGTCTGGCTCTGTCACTAAGCAACTAAAACTTGTCAAGATATATTCTTTTATATCAGTGTATCTCAAACTGTGTTAGTGGAACATATGTGTTCTCAGAAGAACTAGTAGCTGTTCTAAAATAACAATGTGTGGCAACTGAGGTGCCCCAGAAGTCAGTCTTCAGCTGGCTCTTTTCTTTCTATAAACACTCTGGGTGATCACCAAGGTCCCATGTCTTTAAGTCCCATCTATATGATGATGACTCATAAATGTATACCATTAGCCAGGACATCTTCCCTGAACCTCAGGCCTAAAAACATCTCTACTTGGATGTCTAACAGACTTTTCAAGCAAAACTGAGTCCTCCTGATAGTCCCTTCAAACTAGCTCTTCCTCCAGTGCCCCGCATCTGGTTAATGGCAACTCCATTCTCCCATCGCTCAGGCCCAAACCTTATTGTCATCTTCAACACTTTTCTTCCTCTCACACCCTCTGTCTATTGTATCAGCAAATCTTGTTGGATCTATGTTGAAATTATATCCAGAATCTGACCATTTCTCACCAACTTCACTGCCACCACCCTCGGGGATATTACAATCATTCATTCTTCTCCTGGATTATGGCATTGGCCTCCTGACTGGATTATCTGCTTCTGCCCTTATACCCAGTCTATTCACCGAAGTAGCCAGAGGTCAAATCAAGAGTCATATCATGTCTCTCTTCTGCTCAACATTCTCTCTATCAGTCCCCATTTCACTAAGAGAGAAGGCAATGTCACCACCAACTCCTTGACCTTATTTCCTACTGCTCACTCCGTCTTCCCCATGCCTGCTACTCTATCCTCCATGTCCTCCCTCAAACACACCAGGTATACTCTTACCTCAGGGCCTTTACACCTGCTGCACAACTCCCTCTCTCACTTCCTTTTCCTTCAGATCTTTATTTACAAGTCACTGTCATATCACTGAGTCTTTCTCTGGATACATTAAACTTTAACCTCTTTCTCCTCATAAAAAGAGGTTAATGCTTTCTTCGCTCATGCTTTCTTTTTTTCTTCTTTGTACTTATCACATCCAAACATGTTATATGTTTTACTTATCTTCCTTATTTTCTGCCTCTCCACTAAAATCTAAGCTCCATGAAAGCTGGAATTTCAATCTATTATGTTCAGTGATATATCCCTATTGCCTAGGAGATGCCTGAGGAGAAAGATTCAATAAATATTTGTTGAATGATGATTATTATTTCTGTTCTTCCCAGTAAGCTTTCCTAATTCCTCTCTTAAGGTCATAGGTTCTGGACATGCCACCACCACTCAGGCTACCTAAGTGGACAAAAGGCCTAGATATAGCCAATATTAATAAATTCTGCCTCTGATAAAAGTGATAGGCCTAAAGGATGGATGCACCACCCCAGTAGGGACTAAACCATTTGGAAAATCAATATTTGAGTATGTAAAAATCAACGCTCTCCCTTTCACCTGGTATTGCTTCCTCCATGTTAAAAGGCCTGCCACAGCACTGTGCATATTAGGAGAGAATGAGACCAGCACCCAAAATGAAACAGACAAAAGCAGGAGAGAAAACAAAGAATGAGAAGAGAGATTGCTGAGTCCTCAGTCTCTGGACCTGAGGTCCTGCAGTTCCTCCATTCTGTAAACTCATCAAGAAGTCTTACCCGTTACATAAGTCAGAAAATTCCACTTGGGACTTTAATTAATTTGGGGTGATTTCTGCTTACTGAAGAGTCCAGACCCTTTTTTGGGTCAAGTAAGTTTTAGGAATTTCAAGTTAAATAAAATTGAATAAGTTTCTATATTACAGACGTTCTCAGAGTCTTGATTATGCCTATATGCCTGAGTGCTTTCTCTCCCACTAGGAGTTAAATAAAACACACAATGATATAAAAACAGAATAGAAAATGCTGCATTGGACAGAAATTTACTCATCTACCATTTAATCCCTTTCTCAACTCCACTTAATTATCTTTAAATTGTATGTGTGCCCACAATACTCAAGGCTAATAGTGGGCACTGTTCTCCTGAAGTTACAGTGCAATGGAGAAAAGAAAATATAGAAGTGGCTACAATGAAAGAAAAAACAAAACATAAAAACCATTTGAAAGGTATATTGTTCAATGTGAGGTCACAACAGTTCAAAAAAGGCTCTTCTCTGAATCTCTCTGGTAAAGATGGGCTCATTAAACACTGATTCATTCATATGTTGTCTTTTCCAAGTACCCCAATAATATCTGATTAAAAAATAATGATTGAAGTATGAAAACCAATTCTGGATTTACACAACAAACTGTAAACAATAATAAAATAGTAAGAAAAAAGTATAAAGACTAAACAAAAAGATGAAGAATAACCCAAGAATTACAAAGAACAATAAAAGATAATGAAAACAAGAACAGACTGTAAAGGCCTTCAAATCAGGTTGAAAATCACCCAATAAACTCATCTGGATTGAATTTCAAAGATAAAGTTTGACATTCTTTTCTTATAGATCATTAGTTGATTCTCCAAGGGATACTCAGGCTGGATTTTATGCAGGGTCAACTATGAGAACACACACAGTGAAAAAAAAATTCCCTTAGCTAATCTTGATTTCAAAGAAATGGATTTCAAATGGCTGCCATGTGCAGATACAATTGGTAAGAGATACTAAGACTAGTTCAGTGATTATGTGCCTTGTTTTGTCTTTACCAGGTAACACTATCAACTCTCTGAATCCAGATGTGTACGATGTGTACACTTCAGGTCCCTTTTAGACCAGCCTGTATTCTTTCTTCCACAGTAAGGTCTTGCTATAATTACCCAGAAGTAAATGCCTTGCCCTCCACCATAAATGTTTACCCTTATAATTGCGTAACCTTTCTTACTTTCTGAGTAGTTTTCTAACAACCCAGTAAGCACAGTATTTACATACTAAGAAACTAGAGAACGTGAATGGATAAAGCAGAAGGACTGAATAGTTTACTTGGGATGGTAACTCTGTATGATGATGGAAAAGTTACACATATACAAGTGATATGCATCATATGTAGCTAATTGAGAAATCTTCCATTCTCCACTCTGATCTTAGTTCTCCTGTCCTCTTCTATGAAAGCAGTTTGCATATTTTAGGTTTTCTATAACTACTATTTAATGTTAATAACATTTTCTGGGCTAACCATTTGATTAACCCCATTTCCTCCTAATCTTACCATCACCCTCAGACCTACAGCATCACCTGGTAAGTAGGTCCAGGATATCATACTCAGTCAGTAGGCAGGTATTTAAATTCTACCTCCTTTTTCTCTGCTATTATTAGCACATGTTATAATAAGTATATCTGTAATATAGTCTCATTTATAACCAGTACTCATTGTTTGTTATTTGAATCTGATTTATTAGAAGGCAATTCTACAGGCTGTCCTTAGTACAAGTAATACTTTAAAATCATCTAAATTTGAGTATACTTTCTCATTATTTTTACAAAGCTTACTCCTACTGTTACTGCATTCCATGCATTCTTTTTTTCTTCTCCAGAAGAATAACTCTAGTCTTCCAATCTGTATTAATTTTCAATTGACCCTCCCTAATGCCTCATGTTCATAAGCTAGGATTCACCTGTTTTCCAGAGCAAAGAGCTTATTCCTGGCTTTTGTATTGGTATCCTTTCCCCTCTGCTTATCTTCTTCTTAGCTTATTTTCTCTTCCTCCTGCTGGCTCTGTCTCCTTCCATTCTCTTTGGAAACTGCCAGCTCTTATTCTTTCAAAAAAAAACAAAACTCATCTGGTAAGCTCAAAAATCATTCCAGGTCACCCTAGTACTATGTCCTTCCATTGCAAAGATACCTGTGTTAGTAGCAGAGTCACCATACTTACCAGTTTTCTTTGGACAGGCCCATTTTACCCTCACTGTCCTGGTGTAATTGATAACATCACCTTTTTTCCTTCTGAAAAGTATCCTAGACTATGAAAACTATTATACGGTCACCTTACATAATAATCTCATGAAGGCTGACTCTTGAGCAGTAGTACCTAAGACATGGCATTGAATAATTATATGCTGTGAAAACTTAAGATTCAAGTAATTTGAAAGAATGAGGGAAATAAGCTTAGCTCAAACAACATCTGAGTGAAGTATTTCTCTGGAGTATGAATTTATTAATTTACTATATGCAAACAATATGTTATTAGGATAGAAAAAAAAGTGTTCTTTCACTCACCACGAGTAAGATATTTCTGCCTCTGCCTACTCCCTTCCTCTACACCTTGAGACAAGTGGCCAATTAGATGGATTAAAGTTTAGCAAACTTATTGGTACTTTTTTCTAATGGAAGGGTACAGTGCCTGAAAAGTAAGAAGCAAGCTGACTACTTTCTCTCCCAGCAAGACAAGTGAATGGAAAGGAGAAATCTGACATCTTCCTCCACATGGCTGGTTGGAGATGTTGACTCAGAATCTGTTTCATAGGCTCAACTATATTTCTCAGTCATAACACATATCTCTTAAGTCTATGAATCCCAATCATGACATAGAAAACAAATATACTATGCTGGTCATCTTCTATTTCTAATCTGAATGACAATTATGCAGGTGTGTTCACATTGAGGAAAATCATCAAGTAGATTTATGATATATATATATATATATATATATCTACTTGATATATATATATGGTTTACTTTAATAAAATAATTATAGTACAATGAGATTTTTAATAAATAAACTATGATTTCATTGCAAATCCAGCTTACATGTAGTACCCCCTTGGCAAGAATCCCATACAGAAATCAAGGAAAGTGAGAAACTAAAACCATATTTTACAGCAATAACTCATACTTTATATATAAACTTTTGTAAAGATTAGAAGAGATCAGAGGTAAAATTCCAGGCAATATACCTAAAAATCTGGGCTCACTCCTCCCTTCTTATTAGTTTCTCCAACTTAGAGAGTAAACCTCCCTACTGCCTTCTCTCTTCCTACAGTGCATGTCAGCATATACCACCTGAATGTGCTCTGTCTGAAATGATGTGTTCCTGTCTTTATCCTCCAATGGTATATACACCTTAATATCCCATCACTACTCAACATAAATATAACATAACCTAATCAAGTATACTTTCCTCAAGTTAAAATTAGCCTCCAACAGGGCTGGGATAAAGATACAAGCCATCACGAGGAGCCTTGTAAAACTAATCCCTGGGATCATTTTGAAATAGGTTTGACCTACCAAGAACTATGTGATTCTATTTGGAGCAAACCTACAGTCTCAAACTCTAGGGATCCTGGAGTATGACAGTTGGAGACCAGTGCATTACCCACAGATGGCTTCTATGGTTAATTAAAGACTGTCCCTATCTCCCATCCTCCTCCCACTTTCCAGTAGTTCCCTGCTAAGGAAAAAAAGGACTGATCTTTATTAATCAAATTCTAAATCAATTAGCCTACACCTCCTTTTCTTCAGGTACTGAGAAAATAGTTCTTCTCAATGAAAGCTCTGTTCTGGTCTTGCTTTGTAATAGGGAATTTACTGTACAAAGAGGAAGCCTACTCTTGAGTTCCAAGTATAAGGAAGCCTGCTTTGTTTCTAGGCTCTCAAGTTGAGACAGATCTTCTGTCTAATTCTGCTTTGGGGTTTGCAGCCAAAACTTCAGCCAATAATAGAGGTTTCCTTGATTCTCTGTGTATACATTTCCCCTAATGATCTTCTAGAGAGAGTGTTGGGCAGAGGATAGGGTTTGGGTGTCCCTGAATAGCATAGACAAACACCATGGTAAACACACACCAGCATTCTATCCCTAAATCTTACTTCTTAAGTGTAAATTGTATGATGGCTGAACTAGGAAATGGCAGAAGAGAAAAGATAAGGACTGCTCTTTTATAAACTTAACCCAGTATTGCTTTTTTATTCCAAGACCATGTAAGAAGAATTACCTTAAAACTTTTCTGTTAAATAAGGATATTCTTTGTCTAAAATATTTTCATTGATTTTGAGAGAAAGGGAGGAAGAGGAAGTAAGAGAAACATCGATGTGAGAGTGGAACATCAATCAGCTGCCTCCTGCATGCCCCCTACCAGAGATGGAGCCCACAACCTGGTCAAGTGCCCTGACTGGGCATCCAACCATCAATCTTTTGGTGTGTGAGACAACACCCAACCAACTGAGCCACACCGACCAGCGCAACGAGGATATTCTCTACACATCCCTCCAGCTAATATGTGGGATAGGGCATTTTTTTTTGGTGTGACTATAAACAGTTTTTGTTTTGTTTTTAATGGAGCTCTGATTGCCCCATAGGTTATCTCCATGTTGTGATTTAAAAGAATATTTCCAATGGGTAAATTTAAAAACTATTAACCCAATGTCTAAGAGGCCTAAAATGAGGAACTATTGCTGACTGCCTACAGAATCCAAAGTTTAGGCAATAACTTATAATGCTATTAGTAACCAAACATTTATGATAAGTTCTGAGATTTCCAGAGTGTATAAAATATGAAAGTGTGCAAACAAAATCATTTAATAAGATAAGAGGCCAAAAGGCTTGGTTACATGTTTTTATTTTTCAATTTCTCTCCTACTTTCACATATTCCATCTTTAAAATACAAAATGAAAACAGTCCCCTGAGGGTGAACATTTGATTTTCTAATTTTTTCTTTCAAATATAGACATCTTACCACCATAAATGCAAATGATTCTACAAAGTAGCACATTTACAAATAAACTAAATATAACATTAAACTAAATATAACATTAAGTATAATCCGTCAGTTCTGATTTCCTAAATAAGATGAAATTTCAAGTACTGACCTAGTTTAAAATGCAACTTGTCAAAATCTCTAGTCACATTTTCTCAAGTCTTATATTATTAAAAAATAATACTGTCACTGTTTATAGCTATTTACAGTTTTTAAATTTTATTTTATTTACTTGTTATAGAGTTAGAGAAAGAAAGGGAGAGAAAGAGGGAAAGGAGAAGAGAGGGAAGAAAGATAGAGATGGAGGGGGGAGAGGGAGGGAGGGAGAGAGAGAGGGAGAGAGAGAGAGAGAGAGAGAGAGAGAGAGAGAGAGAGATTTGTTTTTCCACTTATTTATGCATTCATCAGTTGTTTCTTGTATATGCCCTGAATGGGAATCGAACACACAACCTTGGGATCAACCCACAATCTTGGTGTATCAGAAAGACACTTAAACCAATGGAAAAACCCATCTAGGGCAAGTATTTACAGTTTTTAAAATACTTTCACATTTACTATCTTATTTGAATTATTACAGTAAGTTTATGACAAATAGATTGTTAAACCATCTTATGGATAAGAGTTCAAAGAGTTAAGGAACTTCATGAAACTCATACAGCTAACTAACCAAGCCAGGATGGAATTCTAACCTTTCATGTTCTGTCTACCTCACTATACTGTGAGACTCTGATATTGCTGTGAATATATTTTACTACCTGTAATGTTTAGAAGACATTGTCCTGAAATCTCTGAAGCTTTTCTACAACCCAATAAGCATCTACATTGGCTTGGGCTATGTACAAATAACCTTGAAAAATTTTAATGACCATATTTTAAAGCACTTAGGAATATTTAACTGCATAAAATAAAATAAGTCAGAGAAACAAGGAAAGCAGAAAACCAAAATAAAGAGAACAGCACTTTAAAAAGTATTTAAAGAAAATCAAGAACCTGCAAACTCTAAGTGGTGGGCGAGTTAGGTAATATTTTCTTAAGTTCTTTTTCCTCTTTCACTGTTGTGTCATGAACTCATACGTAAAGGTGGGTCACCTGCTTTATGCATCAAGGAAAGAGACTTGAAATACTTATTAATATCAATTGTCTGGTGGGTAATGCCACCTACCTAGATTTCACTTTAATACTAATTACAGATTACCTCCAAACTTTAGCCAAGAATTACTGAGAGACTATGCCTAACTCTGACTCCCACTACTTACCCTGACTTTGTGCTACAACAGCACCTTAGCCTTCCCTCTGAGCATTGATTGACTCGGCTATGACTCTTATTAAACTACGAGTGGCTCAGTGCACAAAATTCATGCATTGGGGTGGGGGTCGCTCAGGCCCGCCTGCACCCTCTCCAATCAGGGACCCTTAGGGCGTGTCCAACCACCAGTTTAGGCCCGATCCCTGTAGTCGGATATCTCTCTCACAATCTGAAACCACTGGCTCCTAAATGTTCACCTGCCTGCCTGCCTGATTGCCCCTAACCCCTCTATCTGCTTGCCTGATCGCCCCTAACCTCTCTGGCTGCCTGCCTGATTGCCCCTAACTGCTCTCCCCTTCTGGCCTAATCTTGCCCCCAACTGCCCTCCCCTCCCAGTCTGGATGCCCACAAAAGCCCTGCCCTGCTGGCCTGATCTTGCCCAGTCTCTGTCTCTGCTTTTCTCAGCAGTCCTCCAGGGCTCCCTGCCTCCTGTCTCCCTTTTCCTCTTTCCAAGCTGGGAGGGGTCAGGGCCAGTAGGGGCTGCTCCACCCTCTTCCTGTCCTCCCTTCTATTCAGGCCTCTTCAGGCCCAGTCTGTTTTGTTTCGTCATTCTGAGAGAGGCTCCAAAGGCAAACTGGGAGGGAAGGAAAGAAAGGGAGAAAAGGCTGTGAGCTGGTGGGCGTTGTGTGTGTCTGTGCATGTGTGCGGTTGTGAGTGTGAGTGCCAGGCCCGCCTCCTCCATCCCCATCTCTGCTGCCACAAGTCCCCACCCACCAGAGCCTGCTGTATGTGCAGTCTAGACGTTAGGTCAAGCCTAGGGTCGTTGTGGATGTGACGGACCCAGGGTTTTTATATATTAGGACTAGAGACCTGGTGCATAAGAATTTGCACAATTGGGGGGTGGGCGGTCCCTCAGCCCGGCCTGTGCCCTCTCTCAGTCTGAGAACCCTTGGAGGATGCCCACCTGCTGGCTTAGGCCCACTCTCCGGGCGATTGCACCTAAGCTGGCAGTCAGACATCCCTCTGGCAGCCCAGGAGCCCTTGGGGGATGTCCACTTGCCAGCAGGGAGCAGACCTAAGCTGGTCGGACATCCTTAGCACTACTGAGGAGGCGGGAGAGGCTCCCACAACCACCGCTGTACTGGCAGCTGGCAGCCTGGCTTGTGGCTGAGCAGAGCTCCCCATGTGGGAGCTCACTGACCACCAGGGACAGCTCCTGCATTGAGTATCTTCTCCCTGGTGGTCAGTGTGTGTCATAGTGACCAGTAATTCCCAGTGGTTCTGTTGTTAGGGTCAATTTGCATATTACCCTTTTATTATATAGGATAGGATAGAGGCCTGGTGCATGGGTGGGGGCCGCTGGAGTACCTGGCCAGCCTGGGTGAGTGGCTGATGGCTGTTTGAAGGCTAGCCACAGCCCCTTCAAGGTGGGTGTCCCCCCCTGGGGTGCCTGGCCAGACTGGGTGATTGGCTGATGGCTGTTTGCAGGCTGACCACAGCCCCTTCAAGGGAGGGGGTCCCTACTGGGGTGTCTAGCCAGCCTGGGTGAGGGGCTGATGGCTGTTTGCAGGCTGGCCAAGGCCCCCAATCACCCAAGCTCCCAGTGAGGCTGGCTGGAAGCAGGTATCTGGGATTTATTTATCTTCTATAATTGAAACTTTATTGCCTTGAGCGAAGGCCACAACTGGCCAAGGCAGGCGGAAACCTTAGCTTCCTTCATCACTGGGGCAAGCCTCCTGCTTGTTCCAGCTCTGTGGCTGCCAGCCGCCATCTTGGCTGGGTTAATTTGCATATAGTCACTCTGATTGGCTGGTGGGCATGCCTTAGGTATAGCAGAGTGACACCAATTTGCATATTACTCTTTTATTAGATTAGATAAGTACCTTTAAGAAGGGTACTTAAGTACCCTATAAAAGGAAAGCAGGTATCATTCAATTCTGTTTCCCCAGTGCCTTATAAAGGCACCACCTTGTGATAAGGGTTCACTAAACACTTGTTAAATGTCTGGTTTCCATGTGACCACACCTGTACGATGGCATCCTTACTCTCTGCCTAAATACAAGCAACACTGGAAGTGCACTTCTTCAAATGCCCAGTGTTCCCTGACACCAAAAGCAAATGTTTCACAGATACTGCTAAAAACAGATGTGCCAGTGCTAATTTGGCTGAGCACCAAAAACGTTTGTGCCCTGAGTTTCCACTCTATTTTAATCTAAGCAACAGTTGCTGGGAAGACTATAGTGTTACTTACCTTCTGCATTTAGCCTCTTTAGTATAGTCAGGTTGATAATAGTGCATTTACATGTTGCAGATAATATGTAAAAAGCTCCTAGTATACTATCTGACATAGCATGGTAGATAGTCAATAAACAGTAACAATGATTGTTATCATGTTAGAGTGTTAATATAATTCTAGAATACACAGTAAACAGATGATGTGGCAAAATAAAATGTTTCTCTCTCAAAGGAATAAAGTTACATTGGCACCACATTTAGTTCAGATATACAATTCTGTGAATTACAGGTAGGAATCTCTTTCCCCAATTTATATCAGCCTTACAAATGTATACTCATCCAGTAGAGTATCTCTCTAGGTAAGTTAATTCTACCAAGCATATAGATGCATGAGTTTTAACTTGAGATGGCTACATAAATATTCACATAGACTGCGGGTAGCTCAGGGGAGCTATACTGTAAAATGAATATAATCCCTAGGTAAAATGGCACCATTTTACCTTCATTCCCCCATATGACATACCATGTCTCTGAACAACTGTTTTCAGCAGTAAAAAAAAAACCACGATGAAAATGTTTTACTTCTAACCCTCACCCTTCCTATTAATATCTAAAAAGCAGCATCTGTTTACCGTCTTCCCCCTCCCACCCCAAAAAGAAAGATCCTAAACATAGGGTTCCTTTCTTCTTTCTCCTCCAAACTCTACAGCTGCCACTGGGAGAAGGGGCTGCAGAAGGAACAACCACATGAAGACAAGACAAACAATAAAAACCTTAAAAATTAGCATCACAGAGTTAGTGTCTCAAAAGAGAAAATTATAGTTTAAGGGAAATGTTTTGTGTTCATTCTCTTTGCACACATCCCAAAAGGGTTGTTAATAAAGTATAAAGACCACTCTTTAAAAACAAAAAGCTCAAGGGAAGCGAGGTAGGAGGGTGGAATCACCTATGGCAATTGAGGCAACCAAGGGAGTTGAAAGGTAAGGGATTGACAAACACCAATACAGAACGCTTTTCTCGTGTAGGAACTGAGAAAATACTACCCATCGCCCCATGTGCTCCACTCCAAATCAGCCCACGAGCTGGGCAAAGCTCTGCCCTTGGCACCATGTGACCCTTGGAGCTGGTGCTTCAGGCTTCACACCTTCTACTTTTCTGCCCTCAACCTCACCTGCAGTTCCCTCCCCATGGAACAAAAGAAAGAAAGTAGGGCTCTTTTCAAAGAACAGAGCAACAGTTCTGAATGGCTGCGACCCAGCGGCTTCATGGGTGTTTGGCAATTACAAGCATTTTTGTGGATGCCTGAACAACTATTGTGCTTTCCTCTGGTGAAAGCATCCATCGTTTCATTCCAAACTCAAATGGATCCCTGACCTGGAGAAAGCTTAAGATCACTGCGTTTGAACTGAAACAACACGCAATGAAGCCCAACCTGAGGATCTCTACAGTTAATATCTTTACACAGATTTCATACTGGAAATTTTTGTAGTTCAAGGAATGGGCAATTTGAACATTCTAAGCACTAAAGGAAGAGATACACAGATACTACATTGGGGAAAGAAAAGACAACCCTTCTACTCTAGATCAAGCATGTTGAACTCACGACCAGCAGGCCGCAGGGGGCCCATAATGGATATTTTTGCGGCCCAGCCAAATGTAAGGAACTTTTTATAATTTTGTAACTTCATTTTCACAATATCCTGTTATACATAATTATTAATAAGGAACTACAATATTCCCTAATGACTGATTAATATAATCGTGTTGCATTCATTTCCCTTACGTGCCTTATGTGCAGGCACACATTTAGCAGCCGATTGCCACGTCTTTAGTCTTGGACTAACTTGTTTTGTGTGTGTAACAGGAAATATTTTGCTTTTGGAGAATAAGAAAAATGGGTTTATTTGCATTACACTTAGTTTGTGTAGTTATTCAGTGTTTGGTAAGTTAATGTTAGAGGAAAAATGTTACTAAGATTTATTTAATTTTTATTAAAATGTTCTATTATTTTATGTTAACAATTACTTATTTATTTCAGCCCTTTGTATGCAGCATGTCTCTATCAAAATAAATCTATGTTTCTATGAAAATTGAAGCTTTTGTTTTTTTGCGGCCCACATAAACTTAAACCTTATTTAGCCTTTGAGTTTGATGTGCTTGCTCTAGATGCTTATCACCCAAAGGACATGTTCCCCAGATGATTCTTGCAGAATACTAGAACTAGAAGGGACTTAGTAGGACCAGTTCTGACTCTCTTGGGACCCAGAGAAGCTACATATTCCCTCAAGGTCACACGCCCACAGCACTGGTGTAGGCAGGGCAGAGGCCCTCTTCAGAGTCCTTCTCTAATTCTGTTCCCCCACACCACTGGGACAGAAACCACTTTTAAAAATTCATCCATGAAAACAATAATTTTAAAAAGCCATTGAGTGAAAGTGGTGAAATGAAGTACTTTCCACTCAGCTCATCAAATGTGGTGGCCAAACTCAGCCTCTAAAACTAAAAAGTGGACATAGTCTTAAGACCTGTCTAGTGGATGCTTTAATATCTGATTACTTGGGTTCTAATAAGAAATCACCAATAAAATGTCCATCCACAGAGAGGCAACGGAGGTAAAGCACACAACCTATTGACTTCTAAATGGCTGCTAGCCATACTCTGAGAATTTAATACTATCCATTGGGAAACTGAAACCAGGACCTTTCAGGGTTGGGATGTACAAGGAACCATATGGCCCCAGCAGAATACCTCAAACAGGCAGCTGTGTGGCTGTAATTAAATCTGTAGTAGTCGTGCTATTATTTATTTAGCAGATTTTTTAAACATACCCTTCACTGAGATCTCTGAGATCATGAATGAAATTCGAACAATAGAAAACACTGAAGAAGCAGAAAAAACAAATCAAAGGGAAACTAAAATTCTGACTCAAGAGCAGGCAACCGTATACAAAACTCCCCTGAGAGGGTCTTCATTTCTACCTGATAGGCTTTGCTAGGCACCAGTGGGTTATGATCAGTTTATTGACATAAGTATTGAGCCGGAGGGCCTGCTCACGCCTTTGTTCTGTGGTACACCCCAGTGCAAAGTTCTACCTCTTTTTTGAACTTTGAATTATTGAATCCCCATGTGCCATTCATTTGATTCATCAAATGAGAACATCTTAAAAGAACTCAAAGACTGTCTAATCCAATAACCCACCTAATGACCTAATATTCCTAACACCCTATATTCCTAAAATACAGTCATTGGCTTCTCCTTGAAATTAACAGTGAAAGACAGAGTCATTTGCCCAGCTGGTGTTGCTCAGTGGTTGAGCATTGACTCATGAACCAAGAGGTCATTGGTTCAATTCCTGATCAGAGCACATGTCCAGATTACGGGCTTGAATCCTCAGTAGGGAGGTGGTGTGCAGGAGGCAACCGATCAATGATTTTTCTCATTGATGTTTCTATCTCTCTATCTCTCTCCATTCCTCTCTCTAAAAATAAAATCAATAAAACACATTTTTAAATTATTTTTTTAAAAAGACAAAAGCATTTAATTCGAGAATTAATCCATTGTCAACTCTGTCCACTACCCAGTTCCTGGCAGGATTCATGCTTCCTTTTCTGGGCTAAGACACCCACCACCCTACATTATTTACTGATTTGTCTCACAGTCTGTCATCAGAAGCTCTGAAAGGCAGAAACAGTATCCTGATCCCTGATAAAGTTTACTGCAAAGGAACTCAATGCTTCTTAAGTAAGCGAGCAATACTTCCCTATTTCCTATCTAATTCACCCTTACGTTAGAATAAAAACTGCCTCCATAAAACATGACCTGCTGGTCACTGTCTAGAGCAACAGACAGTGAAGCTATTCTTTCACCAAAAGGGAACCATCTCACCATTGTAGTTACCATAACTGTACGCCCTCAACTGTTTTCAAATAATGGGCACCTTTTAAAAGTCTAAATCAGATGAGTCATAAACTTTATGACCAAATAAAGTAGGAATTTCACATTATTTACATCATGGTTTGAACGTAAATAGCTTGCATTTATTCTTGTTAAAGACTGTGTGGTTTCAGCCTGTTGAGATCATTCTCCATCACGATTCTATCATCTAAAATTTAGATGTCCAATTTATGTCTACTGAGAATCTCATAAGCATGCATTGTGGCTCAATCCAAATTGCTAATAAATCTGCTCAGCTGGACAGTACAAGCTAAAAAGTGACATTAAAAACTCCTTCCACATTTATATTGGTCATTAACCTACACACTTTGAATACAATTATTTTCTAGCTAAGAACCTGTGATGGTCACACAGCTCTCAGTTCATCAAAATGCTTACAACAACATCATCATGGATACCTTACTGTAATCAAGTGTCCTGCTTATGCAAATAAAGTGATATATAAATACACTTATGTCCATTTACTCAACACATGTAGCAATGACTTAGGTCATAAGTCAGCAACCTTTTTTTATTTTTTGAGAGGTTACATTAGGCTTTACAGGCAACAACATACAATCTCTGTCACATACTTTTTTTTTTTAACAACTCTAAAACTGTAACCATTCTTAGCTTGTCAGTCTTACAAAAGCAGACTTCTGGAAAGCTATGGTCCATGAGCAGCAGTTTGCCAGACATCATCTCTTCAACTTTGAAGCAAATGGTCTATTGGTGAAGATAAACATGTTTACCAAAAATTAAAATAGGCACTTATTTGATGACTAGAGGTCTGGTACACGAGTTCGTGCATGGGTGGGGTCCAACCGGCCCGCCCTGATGGGGGCCGATCAGGGCCAGGCCAGTGGGAGAGAAGGGGCCACAGGAGGTTGGCCACCAGCCCTGCCCCCCATCATGACCTGATTGGGGCCAGACCAGTAGAGAGAGGGCTGCAGGAGGTTGGCTGGCCCCACTCCTGATGGGAGAGGCCTGATGTGGGGTAGGACTGGCTGGGGGGCGGGTCCTGCAGGCAGTTTGAGGGGGACAGGTCAGAGCACCGATTAGGCTGGTTGGCCACTGCAGTATATAGTCATAGTGACCAATTGCTCTGGTCATTCCATCATTCCAGTCACTTGGCTTTTATATATATAAATAGTTGTAGTAGGTGCCATGATAGAAAAGCATAATGTGCAAAGAGAGCCTATCACAGCAGACTCTAGCCTAAACAGAGGGGTCACAGGAAACTTCCCTGAAGAGGTGACATTAACTGAAAAATAATGAGTGAACTCCAGTTGCCTGGGCAGAGAGAGAATTTCAGTCAGAGGAAACAGCATGTGTAAAGGGCCCAAGGTATCGGGGGAGAGTGCCACACTACCGTACTTGAGAGAACACTGTGTCATCACAGTAGTAATCATGGGAGAGAGGAGGGATAACAAAGGGCTCTGGGGGACATACTAAGGATTCTGGGCTCATTGCAAAGGCAGTGGGGATCACCAAATCATGTTAAGCTGTGAGCGAAAACCTCTCTACAATCCAATGCAGAGCCTGTCTTACATGACCTGCATACCACACAGTGCTTTATTGGCTTTCCACATTCTCAGGTTTAAAAATTATAGTTTTATGAAAAAAAAACTTTTTAAATTTAAAAATAAATAAATTATCAATTATAATGGTTTGTATGAAGGTAAAAGTAATTCTTACTGTACTACTATAGACTGGCTAGTGGCTTATTATTTTCAAAAAAGAGGAAGGGAAAGAGAAAATACCACTACAAAATTTTACATGTATATGCCTAGGAAACAATATAAAATCATTTTAATTAAGATCTATTCAAATAAAAATTTTAAAATACCAGTGTTCTAATTTGCTACCTTTTCTTGAACCACTCCAAAAGTTAAATATATATATATATATATATATATATATATATATATATATATATATATTGCCTCACTTATTTTACTTGTTTCATTTTCCCCTATTTTATCTCATAGTTTATCCTATTCCTCTATTCACAAGAAGGCACGAGAACAGGGTAGGGAGAGGAAAGTACTATTTTTAAAACACTAATTAATTTGTGCTTGCTATATACACATTATCTCTTTTTATTTTCATAAGAACATGCAAAATAACTTTTACTCACTTTTTTTTAGGCTCAGAGACATTAAGTACCTGCATAAGATAACTCAGCTGGTAGGGAAGGAAGCTAGGATTTGAACCAACATCTCTAGGATTGAAAAACCCAGGCTTTTTTTCTACATTGAGCAAAACACATTCCTATTATCCAGAAAACTTTGAAAGGACACTACATTTTTATTTCTTTTATTTAAATCTCCTATCTTATTCTTTCCACACTGAGATATTCTAAGGTAAGAGGAAGGCAATGTATCCCATAGCATGATTCAGACCATGAAGCACAGAATATATAAGCATTAGAAGCATGAAATCCCTAGTATAGCATTAGGCAGGGGTGGGGAACTGCTTTTCTGCCAAGGGCCATTTGGATATTTATAACATCACTCAAGTGCCATACAAAATTATCAATTTAAAAATAAGCCTGCTATATTTGGTCAAATGTTTAATTAACTAACCCCTAATGACTTGCCAGGGCCAGACCAAGTGATTTTGCCAGCCTTATAAGGACTGTGGGCTGGACATTCCCCACCCTTGTATTAGAGTAAAAGTTTTTTATTTTCATTTATTCTGGCTTTTCATTTTAATAAAACCTGCATGTTGTGCTACATCAATACACCTTTTTAAAACGAAAAACTATAGAGAATGTTTACAAATATAACTGGAAACCTAAATGTGACATGAATCCAGGTCTTTCAAAACAATTAACTGCACTTTTTCATTCACTTAGCAGAACTTCACTCAGAGAGTTCCACAAAGACATGTAGACATAGAAACAACATGGCCATCAGCCCAAGAAAATCCCTCCATGACACATTTTTACAGATGTTTGCATAATGTGCTGATGAAAAAACTACTCCTAGAGAATTCCTCACTCTGAAAAAGAGTTTCACAACTATTTTAAGTAGTTGTGGCAATTGTTCTTTTTCTAAACAAAGATCTTCCTTCCAGAATGTAGGTCTGAGGATGCCTTCTTAGAGATCATAATTCAACAAGGCAATAAATCATGTATTTAGTTTTTCTTCATACAATGTGAAGGTAACTTATTGAAATTTCTGGAATTCCCCTCATTTATTTCTCAGTATTATAAACAAGCTGATATTGAAACACCTTTCATCTGAGAAACCGTGAGTAATGCAGTCAAAGACACTATGAGAAGAGATAAAATTCTTTCAGCTCTGACCAAAAGGTTTTTCTGAAACATAGTTGGATTTCAACTTGACTTGTTTTTTATTTTCAATAACATACTTAGATCTTTATCAGAATGCAGTCCTTAGATCTAAACTATAAGAAAAATGTGATGTGAAAAAGGGTTACAATAATGTATAGAACTAGTAAATTCTATAATGTATCCCACCCTATCTAATAAAAGAGTAATATGCAAATTGATCATCACAAGATGGCTTCCCCCATGTGGAAAAAAGATGGCCACCACAAGATGGCCAGCAAGGGAGGGCAGTTGGGAGTGCCAGGTAGTGGTAGAAATTTGAGGCAGGAGTGATTAACATGAAGCAGAATGTTGAAGGATGCAAGTAAGGAAAAAGTAGCCCTTGAAATAGGTCTTGAAGGAAAGGAAGGCCTTGGAAAAGTAGAGAGGAAAAGGGACTGGGGTCCAATGGAAATGTGCATGCATACTCAGGGAAGGGCAGTCGGACACATTTCACAGGCCTGCAGGGGAGGGCGGTTGGGTGGGGACCCAGACCTCCAGGGGAGGACAGTTGGGGAGGACCCAGGCCTGCAGTGTAGGACAGTTGGGGGGGACCCAGGCCTGCAGGGGAGGCAGTTGGGGGGGGACCCAGGCCTGCAGGGGAGGAT
>PVJC01031053.1:0-20654 GCA_004026665.1 Murina feae | reverse complement strand
CATTAGCAACGGAAACCTTCAATGAAACTCTTTTTCCAAAAGAAATCTTACCAGGAAGCTCATGTAACCAAGCAGAGCTGGATACGTGAGGCTAGAAGTCATTTGTGCTTTTTCTCTCCCACCCAAGCCCCCATTCTTGGAGTTTCCAAAATATTCTTCTGTGACCCCCATGGCTTCCGAGAACAGGCCATGAAAACCAAGGGTGTGATCCCAGGCTCTCAGATCCATGGATGCGAAACCCAAAGTCCAAGGAGGTTCCCTGAGTTACCCCCGATCACTGTGGGCAGTGGCAGAGCCGCGACTTAACAACCCAGGTTCTGTGGTTCCATTGCTGCCCTCATCTCCCCTCACCCCATCACTATTAGAGCTTCAAGTGCAAAGAGATGCAGCTGTATTAGGACCCCACAGGCTTGGGGGACAGGTGGCTGTGTCAGCCACCTGAGGTCTGCTCCAGCGTCCCTGCCTGAACTTCGTCACTTTACACCAGGAGTCGAGAACCCTTTTTCTGCCCAGGGCCATTTGGATATTTATAGCATCATTCTTGGACCACACAAAATTATCAGCTTAAAAATGAGCCTGCTATATTTGGTCAAACATTTAATTAACCCACCCCTAATGCCTTGGCAGGGGCCGACCAAATGATTCTGTGGGCCTTATACGCCGGAGGGCTGGACATTCTCCTGTGTTACCCAGTGCTCATCAGGGTGGGTCAACTCGTTCTCATGAGAATGAAATCTGTAAATGATTTATGAATGAAGTTCATAGCAGTAGACATTTTTTAAAAAGATATTTTATTGATTTTTTACAGAGGGGAAGGGAGAGGGATAGAGAGTTAGAAACATTGATGAGAGAGAGAGAAACATCCATCAGCTGCCTCCTGCACACTCCCTACTGGGGATGTGCCCGCAACCAAGGTACATGCCCTTGACCGGAATTGAACCTGGGACCCTTGAGTCCCTGGGCCGACGCTCTATCCACTGAGCCAAACTGGTTAGGGCAGCAGGAGACATATTTTTACAGTAGAGTATCTGCATCTCCAGGGCTTCTACTTTTATTTTTCTGCTGGTTGACTTCATTTCTGGTAGACCTGGCTGCTGGAGGGGCAGTCTAACTCCTGATGCAGTGGCCCAGTGCCCCAGTGCCCAGCGGGGCTCCTCTTCGTCTGCTGCCCCCAGCCTTCCTGTGGCCGTGTCGCTTAGGGTCACTGCCTCCCCAGCTCCTGCAGCGGTTACCCCGTATTGATACAGGAGATCAGTGTCAATGCTAGTGGGGGGGATTGAGAAATACCAGTGAATATAAAAGTCAAGAAATGACAATTTTCAGTTGCCATAGCACAATTTTCTTTTCACTTAAAAGTTTTCAGATCACCTATTGTCTGGCCTTTGTTGGCAGATGGACATTAAATGCAGCAAACTAGAGCATGCAGTCAGTGTATGTGCAGACATGCTCCGGCTCTGACATCCTTTTGCTGAAGGCCTGAGACCATCCCCAGTGTGCGGATTCTGGAAATAACTGACCATCAGTGGTCTCATTCCTTTCATCCTCACTGACTTCTAAAACAAGGCCGGTTTCCAAGGGGAGAAGCAGCACGTTCGCCCATGCTGGTCCTGTTTGCACCATTTGGGGGGGAGGTTCAGATGTGCTCCCTGAGCCATGACGACTTTCCTCTGATATGGACACGACTTTTCCCAATCTTTTTTCAAGCATGCCTTCCCGTCCCCCTCCCTCCATGATCAGAGTATACACCTATTTAATGATTGCTCCAGGGGTACAGAAACATGTGGCTCTGGTGTGCATGCTTCCTCTCCATCAGCAGGGCTGAGGGGCCTCTGGTCTGCTGCTCCCCAGGCACAGTGTCAGAGATGCCACCCTGAACCCATTAGCAGAGACTGGCAGCAGCGCAGTGAGCAGGATGTCTAAACTTGACGGGCAGGGCTGGATGGAGCAGAAGGAAGGGGCCCTTCTAGTTCTTACAGCGGGCGCGGAAAGTGGTCCGTCAGGTCCTTCTATCAAGGTTTCCTGAAGCCGGGATCGGTGTTGGCAAATGTTTTGTGCATTTGGGTTCTTTTCATCACGTTCATAGCAGCTGTAAATTGGGAAATATTTACGTCTATTTGTGTGTGTGTAAAGATTAAAGGTATTTCTATTTCATAACACATGTTCTCAGCATGGATTTGTCTGTTGACAGAATGAATGATTTCTAAAGAAATGTATGTATATTCAAAGCTCTTCATAATGTCTGTTTCAGCCCTGCCTATCAGACTAGTTTAATGCTTTGGGGGATCTTTACCCGGCATGAAATTGATCTAACAGTGCTTGTTCCAAATTTGATGCCATCTCTTCTTATCCACAGGCTACCACAGTGTGTTTTGTTGCTGACCCCATGTGCTTTCCTCAGCCCTTTTAAATTCTGGACACAATTCCTGATTACTTGGGAATAACCTCATTCCTTGTAGCTATGCAGGGTCAGTGGACCAACCCCTGCTCCTTTCCTATGATACTCAGTTTACAGTAACTGTGTGTTTTTTTATGTGTGTTGTCAAAGTCGAGGTTGAATGAATTGGAGAGTTAATGATCCAGCTCTCCAGTTTACAACTGGTAGTTAGGGCTCAGGATTTAACCAGCTAGGCCAGTAATTTTCAACCTTTTTTCATCTCATGGCACACATTAACTAATTACTAAAATTCTGCAGCACACCAAAACAATGGTGTTTTTTTTGCTAATCTGACAAAAAAGGCGGGGTGGGGTGGGGGTACAATTAGATTCATTCACACAGACGGCTTTGTTGTGTTAGCTATTGCCATTTTTATTTGTATTTGACAACTGAAGGGAAAAGAGGTCAATGCCCCTGATTGGTTAAGTATTGCATGTTTTAAAAATTCTTGCAGCACACCTGTCAAAAATTGCTGAGCTGGTCTAATAATGTATAAGCTACTATTTCTGAAATGCTGGTCCAACAACCGTGAGGAGTTTTTTTCTTTTCTTTCAATAATCAATAAAAATGTGCTTTTATTGATTTTAAAGAGATAGGAAGGGAGAGAGAGAAACGCGGATGAGAGAAACGCGGATGAGAGAAACACTGATCAATGCCTCCTGGGGATTGAATCTATGCCTTGACCATGAATTGAAACAGTGACCTCTCAGTATTGTAGCTGATGCACTAAAATTACTTAATTAGCTTAGACATATCAAAAATTTGAATTTGTTTTTCAAGGAATTTAAATACAAAAATTTTAAGATCTCTTAGCATGTCTGGTCCTGGTATTTCTGTAAAAAGGAGAATCCTGGTGATTTTTTAGAATTACCATAAACAACATTCTGGTATCCCAAACCAGGTTAAAAAAGTCGGTGGGTCATGAAAAGCTAACCCAGGAAAGAACACACTTGATATGGACTTCAGAGCATCAAGAGAACTTGCAAAGGAAAGCCAGGATCAGCGCGGGTCCTGGCTCGCATTGCTATTTGTGAGTTAACTAGCGTGGAAGAAAAGTAAATAGAGTGTGAGAGGGGAAAAGAAATAGGCGTTCTGGAAATGATTATTAATGCTAAAATTTCTGCATCTAATTTTGGGATACTTACTTTGGAATTTTCACATGCACAACGAAAATGTGTGTTTTCAGGTTTGTGGCGAAAAACAGCGCTTTGAGAAGTTGATGGAACATTTCAGGAATGAAGACAATAACATCGATTTTATGGTGAGCTATTTTTATACTACATTCAAGAAAACAAACTCAATTTCAGCACTTTCCCCTAAATCGATTGATATTTATATGTAGCATACATCCATATGTATGAGTATGCTACAAAGGACAGGAAATTGAGCATAATATGCTACAGATCCAATCTAGACTGTCCCTCTTAATCTGTATTTTCCCTTGACAGCACTTATTTCCAGGTTTATTCCTTCTGGGTCCTCTATAGTACAAGCCAAAAGTGCTGGTTAATTACAGCAGATAAAGCGTGAAGCATGCGCTTGGGAAAAGGAAGGTAACGTGCACGGTGCATATGCCGCAGCCGCTAATGTTACTGTCAGCGGTGCCGCATGGAATCCTTAGGGCAGAAGCAAGAATCGGACCATTTTGCCTTCACACCTGAGCCAGTGCCCTTCTCTAGACGATATTCCCAAGACTAAAGTGCTTTGGTTTGTGGACTTGACTGTATATACCCTCTACATTAATGTACAGCAGCAGTTCTCCCTGCTCCCCGCTCCTGATCTCTCTCCTGCTCCTGTAATTCTGTGAGGGCATGCCTACCCTGCAGATCCACTTACGGGTACACATTGTGCAACAGCGTGGGGCTCAGCAGACTGTCATCTTCCAGAACTAAAAGGAGTTTGAGCCCTTCTGAATCCATATGCCTATGACTCAATCCTGGACTGGAGGTGGACTCCACTATAGAGAATTTCCTCGGGCAGCTTCCTCCTGAGGGCACCCACATTGGCAAGCCTTCTCTGACCTAGTCCAGGAGATGCAGGGAGCTTCTGGGCCCCGGAGGTCCTCACCTGTCATCTCCCAGGCACTGCCCGCCCGGAGCAGATAGCCCAGACGGGTCCGACACTGTCCAGTCTTCTGAGCCTGTGCTCGGGCGCCAGACAGGGCTTTCCTTGGAATTGCTTCAGTGACTGTAAAATATGGAACATAGCTTTACAGATTCCTAACCCTTTTATGTAAAAATTTTTTTCTGGGTCCTTAAATTTAATAGACATCATCACCCTCAGCCCCTTCCAAAATCAGTGAGAAAGATGGAATCTTTTATAGAGGTTTTTCTGTACCATAAAGCAAAGATATATATATATGCTTTTTAAAAAGGTAAAAAGTGGGTGTGAAACAAGGAATACTTTACATTGGCTTTTTAATTCTGGTTGGTAGGATTTTTTTGGCGCGTCTATGGCGGTTGGCACTGGTGATAAACATGTGAGGAAGTGGTGCCTGGCTCTCCTGACCCGTTTCTTTCCTTGGCCTTGGGAGGGGGAACTCACTTACTCCTTTAAGCCGGGCTTGCACACTGGAGGCTCCCAGGCTGAAGGCAGCCTCCAGGCTTGTGAGTCAGTCTCCCAGTGATGTCCTTCCTTACAAGAATTTGGAAATTATGCAACAAAAATACAGATTTCTGAATTTCTTAAACTAAAAATTTCTGACAACACGAGGCCTTCATTCATGCAGAATTATCAGCTGCTAAAGCCAACTCACCCCTATTCCTTGTGGCAAAAGGTGTACTTTCCAGTTCATCTCAGTCCACACCATTCACTGTTCTGTTACATGTGGCCCCCCTCGCTCATCTATCATGCGTACAGGGTCTCTCTGCCGTTTGAGTTTCTGCTAAAATGACTATAAGTCCTTTAAAACACCTGCACTGTTTACAGAGGAGAGCGTGCTTCCTGTGAGCACATTTATTCACATGCACAGGCACTGAGGAACCTTATATAGAGGCTGCTGGTATATGGATGCTATGAGCTTGATGCATGCATCACCTAGCAGGTAGTTACCTCTCAGGCATGTTGTAAAACTCAACAGATCATTGAGAAGTGGAAAGATGCCAAAAGCCAACCATTTTTTTCCTCCAGAAAATGAGGCTTTTCATAAACTGCAATTAGAGATACAACCTCCCAAAAGAAAACAAAAAACTGACCAAATCTTCTTTAGCTCATTTAACCACAGCACCTGAAGTCACTTTTTACTTCATTGCCATAGTGTCTCCTTGTCACCTAGAGCAGATATCCAATGAATAACATACTCAAAGAAGAATCTAATGTGACAAAAAAATAATTTTGAAAAGAAAAAGAAAATAAGGTTTTGGAGAGAGAGGAAGAGTGAGGTGGTTTTTGGAGAAAACGTGGATCTGGCTCCCATAATCATCTTACCTCCTTGCAGGAGCTCTGTTTAACTGTGCAAGGAAAGCATCAGTGGGATATTTCCACGATAAATAAACGGACTGTCACTGTTAAAAGCAAAATAGATCTGTTGAACTCTGTGCTGCTTTTATCAAACTGGGGACTGGTTTTTCTCTGTGGCTGGTCTCAGGGCCACTGATGCAGTTGCAGTGAATGCAAGTCTTCTGTGGAATGGAACCCAGTTCATTGTTCAAAGTGGAAAGATGGGTCAGGGATCCTGTGATGCTGCTGTTGGGATATGGGGTCCACAGTGCGGTTTCAGAGGTGATAATAATCAAATCACCTGTGAGTACAGGAGACCCGAATGCTTTTCTTTGTAATAATTTTCACATTTTCTACAATATATCTGTAATAATGTTCATAGTTTATTCTGTTTACCTATAAGACTTTTTAAAAATGGCTTTACTGAGATATAATTAACATACCATCCAATTTACCCATCTAAACTGTACAAGTCAACACATTTTTAGTGTATTTGTGGGACTGGGCAGCCATCACTGCAGTCTAATTTAGAAAATCTTGTCGCCCCCAAAAGAATCCTCATGCCATCCGCAGTCACTCCCCATTTTCCCCACGCCCAGTCCTTGGCAGCTACGAACCTGCTTCCTGTCTCTGTAGAGTTGCCTATTCTGGATACTACATATGAATGGAATTATAATACACTAGGGGCCCAGTGCACAACAATTTGTGAACTTGGGGGGTCCCTCAGCCCAGCCTGTGCCCTCTCACAGGGGATGTCCACCTGCTAGCATGCCAGGCCAGCCTGGGTGAGGGGCTGATGGCTGTTTGCAGGCTGGCCAAGCCCTCCAGTGTGGCCCCTTACCCCATTGGAGTGTGGCCACCCTGGATGAGGGGCTGAGGGCCATTTTCAGGCTGAACGCAGCCCCTTAAGGTTTTGGGTCCCTACTGGGGTGCCTGGGCAGCCTGGGTGAGGAGCTGAGGGCTGTTTTCAGGCTGCCCACAGCTCCCATTGACCCAACATCCCAGCCCAGTGAGGCTGGCTGGAATCAGGTTTCTGGGGTTTATTTATCTTCTATAATTGAAACACTGTTGCTGTAAGCCGAGGCCTAAGCAGGTAAGGAAATCTCCTGTTTGTTTCAGCTCCGTGGCTTCTATAATTGAAACACTGTTACTGTGACCAGAGGCTCAGCCAGCCTAGGCAGGCAGTTGCAACTGAAGCCTCCAGTTTGCTCTAGCTCCATGGTTGCCGGTCTCCATCTTGGCTGGGTTAATTTGTATACAGCCACTCTGATTGGCTGGGAGGTGTGGCTTGGCTGGTGGGCATGGCTTAGGTGTCTTGGGTGGTGGTCAATTTGCATATTACTCTTTTATTAGGTTAGATGTCATCTTTTGTGACTTTTTTCACTTATAATGAGTTCAAGTTCACCCATGATGGAGCACATTGTAGTACCTCATTCCTTTTATTGTTGCATAATATTCCATTGTATGAACATATCAAATTTTTAAGTCCATCAGTTGGTGAACATTGTTTCTTGCACACACACACACACACACATTTTTATTACTATGAACATTTGTGTACAAGTTTTTGTGTGGACGTGTATTTCTTTTTCTCTTGGATGTGTTTACCTAAGAATGAGATTGCTGGGTCACATGGAAACTCTTGTTTAACAGGTTTTAGGCACTGTCACACTTCACAGTGGCGACACTATTTGACGCCCCCACCCCTAGCAGTGGAGAAGGGTTTTACCTTCTCCATATCCTTGTCAACACCTGTTATTATCTTTCTTTGTGATTATAGCCATCCTAGTGGATGTGAAGTGGTATGTAATTATGATACCTATATGACTTGTGAATTTTTAAAAAATATAAAGTATTTTTTAAAGACCCAATAAAATGAATGAAAAGGAAATTGGTAAGTGAGCTTTGATGTGGGCAATTGAAAGCATATTTTATGATTAAAATGAAAAAACAGGCTTGGAACCCATCTAACCTGTTGGCGATTTCATTTCAGGTGGCCTCTATGCAGTTTATTAATATTGTAGTCCATTCCGTGGAAGATATGAATTTCAGAGTTCACCTCCAGTACGAATTTACCAAGTTAGGCCTGGATGAATACTTGGATGTAAGTAGAGTTGAGAGCTTCGGCTCTAATATAAGACCTGGTTTATTGCTTACCCTGAAAGATACACGTCCGCAGGGGCTAGAGAACACTTGTGGCTCTATGCCGTCCTCTTACTGTACTGCTAGGTAAGAGGGAGCCACCTGAGGGGTGCAGTCTGCCAGAGAAGCTGGGTTCTTGCAGGCCTCCTGGGGTCTCTGCTGTCTTCGCCAGCAGCTTTTAGTACCGGAGGCAGAGAACCTCTCTGATACGGCCTTGCTGCAGCTTCCCTCTGCTTCGGAGCTCTAGGGTCAAGTCTCACTGCCCCCCTCATTCAGGCGGGCTGTTGGGCAATTCACATTCTTGGTTACTCTGGGGAACCTGATTGTGCAGGGAAGGTCAAACCCAGACTGCAGTAGAGCAACGAATAATTCCTTAGAGCATACAAAGAAAAGAGAAATGAACACTGGAGACTTCCTTGTGTAGTTGTTAAATTCTGCTGAAGATGTTTGTGGCGTTAGAAGTTCTACTTTTAGTTCTTGGGACAAGAGGGTCTAAGTCTCTCGTTCTCGTGCTCCTTTGCAGAAATGCTCAGCCAGTTCCCTGAAGTCCTTCAGAAAGTTGAAGTGAAAATTGTAAATGGACTTGAGTAGTTCTGTGTGCACAGAATGTACCCTTTCCTTGGACCCCTTGGCAGTTACGCTTTCCATTCTAGATAAGAATGGTCCATTTGAACTTGGAAGGCCACTGGTGGTTGGGCAGGAATGGTTGGGCTCAATTTCAAGGCTGTTTCTAGTTACGAAGAAAGTAGAAACCCTTCCCTTGGAGCTCGGCTGCCCATCGCCCATAAGGGTGGAGCCAGGGGATCACACATCTCTACCCTCAGTTTACTGCTAGGCGCGACCACACAATCGGTTACTCTGCAGCTTATGGCCTTGCTCATCAGACCAGGAGAGACTGCCCTAATGTTGTCTAGGACTCCCCAGAGAGAGGCATGATCGGTTTCTACTGAAGAATTGCTTTCCCATTTAAAGATCCACTAATGTCTTTGATAGGATAATGTACTGAAAGGTGTTTTGAGATCGTGGTCTGTCTGTCTTTCCCCACGTGCTCTGAGTTCAGTTTTGTGATGGCCACGCAGAGCTCGCTTCGGGCTCCGGGTTACAGTGGCAGGTAGTAACGTGTTAGCACCTGCTGTTCATTGTGAAATCTGAGAAAAATCCCGCTAAACTCTTCCAGTTTCTTTTCTAGACTCCACCCGTATTTAGAAATCTTTCTCAGTTCTGACTCCCAAACCAAAATGGAACATACTCTCTTCGAGCAAGCTCAGGGGTAGAACGCCAGATCAGACCAGGGAGGAAGTCTGCTTTCCTGAGAGTTTATGTAGAGTAGGATTGCTCGGAAAATTTTAAGACTTTTTTCAAAACACTCTGTTCCTCTAACTTCCTTCTCTAGTGGTTCTGGACCCTGATAAATAGAAGAATATGATAAGCATATAATGTGTAAATGCTTCATTTGTTTACAAAAACCAGCCTTGTTACGGAGCCATTGATTTGTTCAGTACGTGTTTATTGATACCATCCATGTGCCAGATATTATTCCAGCTACTCATGTATTCCCCAGGGAAAGCCATGACTAACGTTACTTTTAAGGAAGAGTCCTGGTTTACTTGACCTCTCACTTCACCGTAGAGTTGGCTCACTTCCTCTGGAATGCCTGGCCTGGGATGCAGAGAATAGGGGCGGAGGGGAGCTTCCTGACCTGTACTTCGGGGAACCCTGAGCTCCTCATGAAGGCCAGTGTTGTAGGGAAGTACTAGTCATCATGGAGGGTGGGCTCTAGCAGTTTGTGTTTAAATAAGCCCCCAGGCCAATATATTCTATCTGTGCCTGCCCCACTGTCCCCCAACTCTGCCTCCAGTTACAGCTACCATCATTACCCAGGCCAGTTACCACCCACTCCACTCTCTCCGCCTACATATTCCTCTCAAGTGTTATGTTGCCCGTGACCCTCGTTCCCATTCAAAGTTGTTCTTAATTTTTCTATTTTCCTGACTTCACCTGCATCAAAAGGCTTTAGGTTGGAATATACCCACATGGGGAATATACCCCAGGAAGGATTAAGGAAATGAGTATATATTTGGGAGAGAGTCTCCCCCAGAAAGCAAGCTGATGGTGCAAGCAAGCTCTGGGATGGTCACTCCTTAAATTCCCTTAAGGAGGAGGATATATCGAACCCTCTCTTGAAAAGACTGAACTACGAGTAGGTTGTCGGACAATTATGTTCTGTTTCCACAGATAGGCTAACACCCCCTGCTCTTGCCATTTGCTGTTTAGAAGCTGAAACACACGGAGAGTGACAAGCTGCAGGTACAGATCCAGGCGTACCTGGACAACGTGTTTGACGTGGGAGCTCTGCTGGAAGATGCCGAGACCAAGAACGCAGCCTTGGAAAGGGTGGAGGAGCTGGAAGAAAACCTCTCTCATGTAAATACGTCCCAGAAAAGGAAACCATGCCTGTGTTTCAAGGGTGCAGAGCAGAATAAGTGTCCGCTTTGGTGGCCTTGAATGACAGGACGCGGAGTGTAGGGATGAGCTAGGGAGCTGTCAGAGGCCACTCGGGGTTCCCTCAGGAAGGCAGGTGCGTTACTTCACACTCCGTGGGATCGTGACCTTGACGTAGCACACCTGCCCAGTGTCTGCCGAGTCCACGTTCCCTGGCCACGTTGTTGTCGGCACAGGAGAGCTATGTGATAAGCATTACTGAGAGGGAAGTGCAACTCAAATATGTGCACTTGGCCCGAGGTGAATAAGTTTCTTCTTCTGGATGTGAGTCACCTTCTATTGAGTGTATCCACACAAGCCCGTGGCCAGGGCGTCTGGTGGCTTCCCGATGCCTGAATGCTTGTTCCTGCCTTGTGGCTACTCGGGCTCTAATAAGATTCCCTTCAACAGTGAGCCTTTTCGGGGGAATCGGTGCACTTTCCACATGGCCTGCTCTTTTGGGCAGTGTGTCCTCCCAGTGTGATGTTGGCACTATGAGGGCTGGGACTCGTTTTCCATTCAGGAGGTTTTCTTGCTGTGGACCCAGGAGCATATGAGAGGTTACTCATTTGTTCATCCACGCAGCTGATACTGTAATATTGCAAGAATGAATGGAAAAACGCTGCTGCTTAAAAACCTAGGCCTTGTGAGGACCTGATTCTTCTGCTGAATCCTGACTGACAGTGTCCTTGATTGTGAAATGAATTCTCTCTTTTGGAGGGACATTGATTTTCCCCTTCGAACATTTCTTTTCCTCCACATTTTCTTTTCCTGTGTTTAATGTCCTTCACTTTTTCCCATCACTCTGCACATATGCATCTTCGTGGCTGTGGTGAAGCCAAGTTGCCAGAACTCCCAGCGCGGGAGCTATGCCTGGCAGACACCTGCTTGGGAAGAGCGTTTATAGGCTAGGTGTTTCTTCCCTTAAGAGATTTGCATGGTATTCTGATCTGATCAATGTAAGTCTCTCCTCCTCCCTTCCCCCTGCCTCCCTGATTTCCTTCACTTGTGATTGTTTTCAGGGAGAGATGAGAAGTGCGAAGCTGCTCAGTTCTAGAGCCGCCTGTGGAGAGGAACGGTCTGACCCCTGGCTCCCCCAGTCTTGCTGTGGAAGCCTCAGCCGGCATTGCCCGACCACACCTGTGGAGCCCGCTTTTGTAGCAGCCACCTGTGGTCGAACGGCCCCTCCAACATGGCTTTTAGCATTTGGGTAGTTTGGGTGCAAACAAGCAGTTGTATTTTTTCAGCTGGTTGCCTGTAATAACAGCCGAGTTTTCTGGATCCACAGTTTTCAAAACCTTTTCTCGGGAAAGGAAAGGTGGGCTTCCTCCTCCCTCGCCCGTTCTTCTCCAGCCCCTGCAGAAACGGAGAGAGACGCGAAAGAACCAGCGTATGGGTTTTATTACGGACCATGTATCAATTCCCGTTAAAAACAAAATGTATTCAGAGCCATAGCGTAAATATTAACGTTTCCGTGAAACAGCCTGTGGCGCACACACAAGGCTGTGACGGCCCCTTCCGGCCTCCGAGCTGCTCCGCTCGCTGAGAAGCCAGGAGCGGATCAGGGTGCCCCTGGCTGTGACACGAGCGGATCAGGGTGTGGATCAGGGTGCCCCTGGCTGTGACACGAGCGGATCAGGGTGTGGATCAGGGTGCCCCTGGGTGTGACACGAGCGGATCAGGGTGTGGATCAGGGTGCCCCTAGGTGTGACACGAGTGGATCAGGGTGCCCCTGGGTGTGACACGAGTGGATCAGGGTGTGGATCAGGGTGCCCCTGGGTGTGACACGGCCTCCTTTTCAAACCCGACAGTTGTCTGAGAAGCTGCAAGACACGGAGAACGAAGCCATGTCCAAGATCGTGGAACTGGAGAAGCAGCTCATGCAGAGGAACAAGGAGCTGGACGTGGTTCGAGTGAGTGTGATGCGGCAGCGGCCCCGGGGGCACCGCGGGGAGGGCGCTCCGGCCTTGGTCTGGCGGAGCCTTCATGTCAGGGGATGCCCTGGGGCAGCCTATCTGTCGGGGCTGTTTCCGAGGTGTCTCCAAAGAACAGTGCACAGTTATGGGCTTTACACGTGCGTGTGCAATCAAACGCTCCGGCAGTGTGTCCTACCACAGGTTTTGGGAGCCACACTATTTTCCCATCTGGATGAGTCGGAGTTGATGATGTAGACCCCTCATTTGGTTAGAAATAAAAACGCAGCATGGATTTAATTCATGCCACTTACTCATTTTTCATAGAACTTGCATTTCTTTGTTACTTGGCTTTGCTTCTACGTGAAACCAGATTTGGTGGTTGCCATGAAAATGGTGAAATCGCAACCCAGGCGAGACCTAATGGCATTCACCCAAAAAAAAAAAAAAAAAAGAAAGAAAGAAAGAAAGGCAAAGCAAAACCAATCCATTTTACTATCAGATAAGCACAGCTATTTTATTTGGCGCTAGCATTGTTTTACCTTCCGTGTCAGGTATTTATGGAGCCCCATCCGTGTGTTTAGAATCGTGGGGGACATAAAACCACCGAAATGCCTGGAGGGCATCCGGGCAAATGGCTTGCCTTTGCACCACCGTTAATGAAATGGCACGTTTTATGCGATGGTTATCATGTTGTGTGTGTTGCTGGGTAGTGTGACATGTCCTAGAGTTAACTCTAGGAAACTTACTTTCTGGCACGCCATCGAGACGGAGTTGTAGCATATGGACCCCATTCAAGGGCAGACTCTCAGATTATTAATCATGGACAGGGTGTGAAGAACCTGTCCCTGCCTGCTGGAGGTTTGTGGCGAGAGGTCCTGTGTACGAGGCCCGGCGAGTCAGTGCCATGAAATCCTCTCACGGGCCTCTGTGAGCCCCCAATAAAAGGATCCAGGACAGCCTTTGAATTGAAATGTAACTTCTTTGTTTTCTGCTAAAAACCTAGACAGAAATAAGTGCTCAGTGGCGGGGAGAACTGGCCTGTTCTGGTCACTGCATTCCCGGGCGGAAAAGGCTGCAGCTGTGGCTGTCCGGTGCGTGGCTGGGGGACCCGTTCAGGGCCAGCCAGCCCCTGGTCACTCTTCAGCAGGTCATTCCGCCTCTTGCAAATTTTTAATCCACTCTGACCTCCATCCAAGGCTAATGCAGGGCCCCTTTGGCTGCTGCTAGCTGATGTGTCCGGAGTTAAAGTGAATTTTAAAGTAAGTGAAAGGAAAACATGCTAGACCACCAGAATACCGACAGGATATCCCAAAGTCAGCTCCAAAATCATGGCTGGTCATCTCCGCTCTGTGCCTCTCCCCCCCGCAGGGAAAGTGGAGTCTTGATTAACTGAAAGAACTACATTATCAATAAGAATTGCTAACATATATCACATGCACTGCCACTGAGCAAACAGTAACGAATGGGACTTTATAGGTTCTGGCTGAGTTCCATAGAATTCCTCTATAAGAGTATCCTTTTTCTTTTCTTTCTTTTTTTTCCTTTTGGCTCTTTTCTTTGTCCTCAGTTTGCCAATCTGGTGGTGACAGGCAAGCATGTCCCGTCAAGACAAACCCTTGACCATGGACTCTTTTGCAGGAAATCTACAAAGATGCAAACACCCAGGTTCACACCTTAAGGAAAATGGTCAAAGAAAAAGAAGAAGCCATTCAAAGACAGTCTACCCTGGAAAAAAGGATTCATGAACTGGAAAAACAAGGGACCATTAAAATTCAGAAGAAAGGGGATGGGGACATCGCCATACTGCCGGTTGTGGCTTCCGGCACATTGTCCATGGGCTCCGAAGCAGCAGTGGGACCAGTAACGGGGGCCGCCGCCTCAGGACCCTTGCCCCCTCCTCCCCCACCTCTACCTCTGTTGTCAGATGCACCTGAAGCAGGTAAGAAGCCTCAGCAGGAGAAGGGGGTGGAATTGGGATATTTGTTCTTCACTCACTGCTCTCCTCTGTATGCACGTGGCCTATTGCAGGAAAACCCATTCCCCTGTTTTCAAAGTCCCTTTGTTTCTTTTCTTTTGCCAGTGCAAAATGGTCCAGTAACACCACCTATGCCGCCCGCTCCTCCGCCCCCTCCTCCGCCACCACCTCCGCCGCCACCGCCACCACCTCCACCTCTGCCGGGTCCTGCCTCCGAGACTGTGCCAGCTCCTCCTTTACCACCTCCCCTTCCTCCTTCTGCACCCCCGCTGCCTGGGACGTCCTCCCCCACAGTGGTTTTCAACTCAGGATTAGCAGGTAAGAGCAGAGAATGAAACCCAGGTACCGTGTGAGGAATACTCATTGGTCATCCGAGGGTTCAGGCCGTTCTCTCAGAGTCCACGTCTCTTGAAATGCCACGTCTCTCCTCTTGATAGAACATCCTGCTAAGGTGCCGGCGAGATGGTGACGCTCAGGAGGCCTTTCTCTCCCAGTAGGTTTGTCACTCTCTCCCTGGCGGGAGGTCCTGATCCCGCACTGTCTTAGCACCTTCCAGGGAAGGGACAGACAGGTTACCTTCTGGGGATCCGTGCGTCTTCACAGGTTCAGCGAACACGTCTGGACATCTGTCGTAGTCGAAGCTCCGACACAGACTGCTCTGGTGCTTGCGGCTCTTTTATCTGGAAGGTATTGCCGTGCCCCCTGAAACGGGGGGACTGTGCCTTTTGTGTAATTGCCTGCTGTAGGCTTGCAGGCATTTCTGAGCATCGGAGGGCATTGGAACTCACGGTAGTCCAGTGTCGCTTTAAGGGGGAATGTTGCCAACAGCCGCATTAGGATGCCTTGCAGTGCTTGCTGAGAGTGCACCTCGTCTTCCTGCCGACCAGGACCCAATGCGGCGTCCTCACCCGCCAGCCGTAAGGCAGGGTGGGTGTGGGCCAGAGGAAGACAGTTCCTCTGATGCCTTGAAATGGGAGCTCTCATCTGCGACTCCGAAATGCATGTTTATCCTCTCTGAAACACGGCGAGCTGTTCTCCCGGCCATGGAGTGTCTTCGCAGCCTGGGGAGTTGCTCTGAACTTTGCGGTGCCGTCCCCGTGACATCAGATGATCCCGCTTCCTCATCCACTCGTCCCCCGGCGAGGTCTCATTTCTGCCGAAGAGCCGCCGCTGTAATAGTTTCCCATTTCCAAGGCTGCGGCGGTTCTAGAAGACAGGCAGCCTGCGTCCCTGAGCGTGTCCCACCACAGCGCGCCCAGCCAGTCTGTGGTGCTAACTCATCCTCGTGACAGAAGGCCGCCCACAGCAAACTGGTTCCACACCCCAACTTCTATAAAACTGTCCAAGTAACAAACACGTAAAGGTCTCAGGAAACCAGTGACTGACTTTAACCCTTCAAAGTCTTCCCAAACTACCACTTTCTTCTGGAGCTTTTACTGCCTCTGAAGGACAAAAACAGAAAGCGCGTCACGGTGGAACTATTGGCTTTTGGAACATACACAAACCGAAACACCTTAGCCAGCCCCAGGAACCTGCCGCATCAGCAGGCTGTTTTCCATGTGAAAACCTGTAATTGCCGTGCGCCCTGGGCGCACGGATTCGGCTTGGCCCCTAAGCACTCTCACTGTGAGACGTGCCTGCTGTGGTGTCTCTCCTTCGGTCCTGCTTCCTTCTCTCCGGCGAAAACTCACGTGTGACGCAGCCTCCGCTGGCACCCACCTGAGCTCTGCCGGGTCTCAGGACTGCCTTGCCGAGCGCAGGGGCCACCAGGCTGAGATGTGGGTCCAGGGCCCTGCCGAGCGGGCCTTGTCCTCGCTGGTTCATTTTGTTGCTTAATTTTAAAACGTGTTGGCCTGTTGCTTCTCTGTTCAGCTGGTTCCTCACTGCACCTTTGGAGCTGATCCCATGGGGCGGTGTCCCCTTTGTGTCTCATGCAGTTTAGAGGACTGTGCCTGGGATTGAAGAAACTCCTTTTAGTGCCCTGCGTCCTCTGAACAGCCACAGGATGTTCTGTTTTACAAGATGTAAGGATTGTAGGAACCTTACACATAGTTGGTGGCTTGAGATCCAGCAGTTTCTACGAGGCCTTTAATCTCTTTTCACGACTCAGCCTTAATGTGGCTGTTCCATGCTGTGTGATGCTTTGCGGGGGTGTTCAGGAGCTGTCTCTCTGGAACCGAGACGCTAGACAGAATCGGGATGTCCCGGTAAAGCCCGAGACAGAGCTGAGACATGCCAAGGGCCCTCGGGAAGCCAGAAACATGCGACCACTAGGGCCCTGGATCTGCAGGTCTCTCCCTCCACCGGGCCATGAGCAAGTGTGCTCTTGGTGGCCGGGACGGGGACCAGGAGGAAGTCCCCTATGTTTATCCATTCAAGTTTTTCTTGCAGTTTATAGAGGAAATCGTAGTGGTGGGAAATGTGCATTTGAAGCATAAGGCCGACTTCCTCAAATCTGCAATTGACCGGCTGGCTCCTGTGTCCTGTGAGGCCAGTGTAGCAGGGTGCTGGGCGGTCTGCACCCTGTGTTGTCTCTGTGGTGGAATGTGCTTTGGAACTTCACAATGAAGGTGTGGACTCTGGCTGATTTATTTTTCATTAAAATTTTTTCCTTATCTTTAGGAATACTTAGCACAGTTGAATATGGCTGTTTGGGACAACTATAATGAAATCATTTTTTTCCCCCCTCTTCGAAAAAGTGTTATTTTTTAAAACAAAATAAATGAGTCTTCAAGGCAGGCCTGAAGGGAAAAGAATTTTGACTCTGGGCTCCCTCGTGAAATGTGTCCCAAGAAGCCTGAGGTTCTCTGTGAAGAGTGCCAGCTGCTGAGCTGCTTGACTCTAACTGTATCTAATGTGTTCTGTATTTTCTTTGTTCTTCCTGCTTCCACAAAAGATGGGCCCATCAAGCTTTTCTGTAGGTTTCTCCTCACTGAGTGTGTTGAGTATTTGCGTTGTGCTCCCCTGGTAACACCGTGCCTTCCATCTTTCCACTCCACCGTACACTGACCCATTGCATTTTGACTCTGTGTCTGCGGGAAGTCTCGGTGTTGGCTGACTGTTGTCCCAGGTTTGCCCACATGTTTCAGGTGAACCGGTAGGAGAGATGATGGCCCTTTAAGCAGACATCCTGGATCCTGTGCCACATTCCTTTCTCCCCTGGGAAAGGAGTGTTTTTCCTTTTAGTTTAATTTTCATAGTTGGGTCTAAGGCCTCAGCTCTTGAAGGACTTTGGGTTTATTCTGGGGAAAAAGAGAAAGCACCACAGAACAAGGACAAGCTGCACGTGCTGCCTCCCTGGGCTCCACTCTCTCCTGTAAGCCCCTACCCACCCCCTTAGCCTGAGCACTGCATGCCATGGTCACCTACGGAGGCCCTCGGATCATACCCCTTCCCCAGAGTCAGGACAGCCTGCCCTGAAGACTTTATTGCTTGTCTTCTGATCTCAGGACCATTATAGGCTTATTACTAATCTCGCTAAAGAAGTTAACAAATAAGGTGGCTGCCAATGGAATGACTTGTAGTGAGTGCCCAGAGGCCACAGTGCCTGTGGAGGGATGCTGGAACCAAACGCCCCTGGCCTCTCACCAAAGATTATGGTCAGCTCCCCGCATAGCCCCTTCCCTGCGCCTTCCTCCTTCCCTCAACATTACCCAGGGCCCAGGCCAGAGGAAGGGCTGTTCCTGTGTCCCAGGGAAGCCTGAGGTGTTCCTGGGCAGCGGAGGCAACGGATGCAGAGTGGCGAGGAGCCCGGCACTGCTGGGCAGTAGGGACTGAGGTGTCGCGCTTGGGAGTGGGAAGGCCTGGTGTGGAAAGCTGTGTTTCTGTGTCTCTGCATGCCTTTGTGTCAGTGACAGATGACATCCTGCTGTGGACTATGTTGCATGTGTAACTCTGGAGGAATGAGAGGTGCTGTCTGCCTCCCACTGAGGCAGGCAGCCAGGTAAGAGCCCGGGTGTATTTTGCATTTTTCCCCCTTGCATGGAAGTTCTCCTTTTCTTGCTAACGATGGCAAGTAGCAAAGCTCCCCAATGGCGTGGACATACTTTAGAAGGCAGAGTCTATGTATGTAACTTGAATGGCTTGGGAGGACTTCTTCTGCTATATAATTAACTAATGGAATTTTTAATGGATTGCCTTTTTATCTCACTTTCCCAAAGTAAGAGGGGTTGGTGTTTCCCCCGTGTCCCCTCAAAGATAGAGCCCTCCCTTTCTATTCAGAGGTCTTCAGTGTTTTGACTGAGTTCGTCCATGCCTCTAGTCACAGGCAGCTGAGCCCTGGGGAGAGCTTGCTTTTCAGGACAGGAAGGAGTGGGAGCCATTCCCAAAAAGCAGTACAAGTCCTGGTTCCAAATGCCTTCTGTCTCCTTGAACATTTTCTGTTTTCAGCCACTCATGGCCCTGAGTCTGTTGAAATAACTCGCAGCCAACAGAACCCCCATTTTTGAAATCATCCACAGGAATGCATTGCTCTGCCTGGGAGTCAGCATTCCTGATGCTCCATTCCTGGTGGATCAGAGAGACACTATCTGCAGTCTCTGGTCGTCTTCTGAGATTCGTTCGGAGATACGTGTTCTAGAACCAAGGATTTAGGATGGAAGTTACACTGGGGCTTGCAGTTTCCATCTCTGTCCCCAGAGCAGGTGCCTTCTCTGCTAAACCTGACTGATCCCCAGTATTTTTGCTCCCCAGTATTTATTTGTCTTAAGCATTGTCCAAACATTGTGACCGTGATGCAGCAAACCAGTTGCCTGTGTTGAAAAGAAGGTCTGCCCCCAGCTCACAGATGACCTGAACACAGTGCTGTGCCAGCCAGCCTCAGATTGCTCTGGCCGCAGCCACGCATGGTGTTTGAACACCCGGCGCCACCCGCCAGCCTTCCTCCAGGGTTAACGAGTCATCTGCAAGGACTGTTGTCTGATTGCTCTGGAGGGTCATGCGGTCTTGGTGGAATCTTAATTTTGTTCTCTCTGACCTCTGCAGCTGTGAAAATTAAGAAGCCAATCAAGACGAAATTCAGAATGCCAGTTTTTAACTGGGTTGCCCTGAAGCCAAATCAGATCAATGGCACAGTCTTCAATGAAATTGATGACGAGCGAATTCTGGAGGTATCTTTCCTACGGGGTTACTCTGTGCAGCAAAGCCAAAATGGGTGGGTTGGCAACCTGGGTATTTTGGTGATTAAAGTGCTGGTGTTTTAGGGCTTTGATGGAAAGGGAAAAAGAGGATATATGATGTCAGAGAATAAAATTGGAAACTATTTTATAAGGTGGGTTTAAAACTTCGTTTAAAAAGTTATGTTAAATGAGAAAGTTTTGAGCACCCTCAGTGTATGCCAAATGCATATATGTGTATGTGTGTATATATATATATATGTACATATATGTATGTATATCTGACACAAGATCTTCCCTTAACTTATGAAAGGGCATAAAACTCTTTATTAAATTACAAGTGAATGAGGACTTAATAATCACACTCATAGCTGGTTTGATGGGTAGCTTTAGTCTGGGGTTGCCATCCCTGCAAGCTAATTATCGAAAGGCATTTGAATGGGCTGGTTGGGACCAGTCATCTACTTTGGACTTTCACGTCTGCACATGTGGCATAACTCACACTTGAGCACAAACCAGAAAATAGAGCAGGCCCTGGTCAAAGTCAGGCACCACGTAAGTTCTTTGACACTTAGCAAACTGTCTAAATGGTGGCTTCCAAACTTAATTTTTAAGTTTAATTCATTCATCTTCTCTACCCCAGGATTTAAATGTGGATGAATTTGAGGAAATATTCAAGACAAAAGCCCAAGGTCCTGCCATCGATCTTTCTTCAAGCAAACAGAAGATAACACAGAAGGGATCCAACAAGGTGTCGTTACTGGAAGCAAATAGGGCCAAAAACCTGGCCATCACTTTAAGGAAGGCTGGAAAGACCGCCGACGAGATCTGTAAAGCCATTCATGTGTAAGTTCAGGGCATTCTGGGAAACGGTGTTTCAGTAAAACAAGAAAGTTATGAATTCGTAGATGATGGAAATAGTTCAAGAGTGAGGCAGGAGAAGATATGTGCCCTTGGAGAAACAAGATGGCGGCATAGGGTAGACACCGCATATGCAGCTGTGAACAACTATTTCAGAAAAACCACGAAAAGAACATACGGACACCACTCGCACCCACAGGAAGGCTGGCTGAGTGAAAATCCTACAACCAGAGAAGAGTCTGAGACTCAGAGCAGCAGCGGAAGCAAAGTACAGAGGTACGGAGGCGCGTGCA
>PVJC01031052.1:0-20814 GCA_004026665.1 Murina feae | reverse complement strand
TGAATGAATTTTATAAACTTATCCAAAACCAGTAAGCTTTAGAAAACACAGATCAGACTTTCCTCAACCTATTAATGTACCTTGGAATTAAAAACAAATATTTGTATTTTATTGAAATATTTGTGCACTAGGGGGTGTCCCTCAGCCCGGCCTGTGCCCTCTCACAGTCTGGGACCCCTTGGGGGATTCCACTGCTGGCATGCCTGGCCAGCCTGGGTGAGGGGCTGATGGCTGTTTGCAGGCCGCCCTCAGCTCCCATTGACCCAACATCCCAGCGAGGCTGGCTGGGATCAGGTTTCTGGGGTTTATTTATCTTCTATAATTGAAACTTTGTTGCCTTGACCGGAGGCCTAGGCAGGCAAGGAAGCCTCCTGTTTGCTTCAGCTCCATGGCTTCTATAATTAAAACGTTGTTGCCTTGAGCAGAGGCCCAATTGGCCTGGGCAAGCAGTTTCCTCCATAACGGAAGCCTCCTGTTTGCTCTAGCTCCGTGGCTGCCGGCCGCCATCTTGGCTGGGTTAATTTGCATACAGCCACTCTGATTGGGTGGTGGGCGTGGCTTGGGTATCTCAGAGTAATGGTTAATTTGCATGTTACTCTTTTATTAGATTAGATTTTTGTTTTTCTATCCATTAAGAAAAACTGAAAATGTTATTTATAGACTCATCAATAAGACATATTGTTGTTTTTAGTTGTTTTTCTCATGGTGATAGTAACTATGCATTGTGCCATTATACTTTTTAGGGTGATCTAATGCCAACAGTATGTGTTCACAGAATACATGACAATCATTAGTAAAAAGTATAATAGCAAGTAACATGAAAGTATTTTGAATCAACATATTCAGTTGTTGCTAAAAGAATTTTATTAATTAGAGGCCTGGTGCATGAACTCATGCACTAGTGGGGTCCCTGGGCCTGGCCTGCGGGAGCAGGCTGAAACTGGCTCTCCAACATCCTCTGAGGGGTTCTGGATTGCAAGAGGGCACAGGCCAGGCCAAGAGATCCCACTGGTACACGATCAGGGCTAGGGAGGGACGCAAGAGGTTGGCCAGCCAGGGAGAGACTGCAGGAGGGCTCCAAGGTATGTCCAGCCCATCTTGCTCAATCCCAATCAGCTAGACCCCAGCAGCAAACTAACCTTATTGGAGTGTCTGCCCCCTGGTGGTCAGTGCACAGCATAGCAACTGGTCAACCAGTTAGTGATGTGTACCGGTGGTCAGTGCACATCATAGCGAGCAGTTGAGCAATCTTAGCATATCATTAGCATATTATGCTTTGATTGGTTGAACAGATGACCAGACACTTAGCATATTAGGCTTTTATTGTATAGGATATTATATAGGATGGTAGCACTAGCACATGGGCTGACAATTGTTTTTAGATAAGTGCCAGATAGTAATTATTTTAGGCTTTGTGGGCCATGCAGTTTGTTACAATTACTCAACTTTGCTGTTGTAACACAAAAGTAGCCATGGACAGTATGTAAACAAGTAAGTATGGCTGTGTTCCAATAATACCTTTTTAAAAATAGATCTAGTTTTTATTCATTTCAGAGAGGGAAAGAGATATAAACATCAATGATGAGAATCATTGATCGACTGCCTCCTGCATGCCCCCCACTGGGGATCGAGCCTGCAACCTGGGCATGTGCCCTGACTGGGAATGGAACTATGACCTCTTGGTTCATAGGTCAACACTCAACCACTGAGGTACAATAACAGGGCAAAACCTTTTTTTATGGGTACGGAATTTGAGTTCTACGTAATTTTCACGTGTCATGAAATATTGTTCTTCATTAGCTATATAAGGCTTGCAAGCTATAGTTTGCCAACCCTTGCCCTACCAGTTGATTTTTCTGAATTAAGTTTTTAATCTAGATTAAAATTGAAGGTTTATTGCTTAAAAAGAGTTGTACAGCTCATGTAGAATTCTTTTAAAAGAAGCCTCTTTTATAGACAAAAAATGCCTGTAAGTATAGTTAAGTCAGTTTTATTTTTACTTCAAAGAGGCAGTTGAAAAATTTCATAAACCACTTCTTTCCTTTATTGCACAGAGGAATCTTACTGCTACTAACCTGGATTTTCTAATGCAGGTTAAAATTCCATTAAGACAATTTTTTAGTGGAAGTATTCATTCAACAGCTGTATTAAATATCAACTCTTTCACCATGGCTGGTTTGGTTCAGTGTATAGAGCATTGGTCTGCAGACCAAAGGGTCCCGGGTTCGATTCTGATCAAGGGCACATATGCCATACATACACTAACTTGAATTCAGATGATTGTATGAGGTATGATGTTACTGGTAGTTATGAAAATGTCCCGTTTACCCTCCCAACCTTTGCATTTTTTTCATGGCACAAATCACCTTCTGATATAATATGTTTATGTGTTTCTTTTCTGAACTCCCTTCACTAGTATATTACACTGTGGAGAAAGGGAATTTATGTTTGGTTCCCTGTTATATTTCCAGTGCCTAAAACAATATATAAGTTTCTCAGTAAATATTTGAGTTATGCATAAATGAATAAAATGTTTGTGCAAGTTATAAGAAACTTACATTTCATTTTTTTTTTCTAGCTTGGATTAGAAAAACAAGAAAAACTCCACCTACAATGGAGGTAAGAATACATAAGGATAGTATTCAAATAGCATGTGTTTATAATGCTGTGTTTCTCAATTGGGAATTTTTACTCCTAGGGATACATGAAGCCTCAGGATAGACATAATGCATCTTGCCAAAGTGTTCATTTTACTCCATAGAAAATAATTTAAAACATTTTTATAATAAAATAAATGTACAGTTGTGGAATATAACAAAATTAGAAAATTTTAAATAATTAAATTTAAAACAAAATGAAAACACTTTTTAGAAACTTTGGACTTACAGCAGCTTGCATCAGGACATTTTCTCTGGCCTCTGAGAATTCTCTGTTCTGATACAGATCCTTTGGGGAGAAAGTTTGGGAAACACTAAGTATCTTGGGCCTGTCCAAATCGTGTTCTGCTTATTTGCCCTTATTTTATATGAAACTTAAAATTTCATAATTTTATATAACTTTAATTCTATCAAGTATTCAAAGAAACTTTTAAATATCCAATAAGATTATAACATGTAGCACTTAGTAATTACTAGTTGAGTTGTCTTTTTATTTAACACTTTAAAACAGTGGTCACCAACCGGTGATCTGTGGACCACTGGTGGTCTGTGAGGTCTGAAAAGTTGGCTACCACTGCTTTAAAAACATAGTTTTGGTAGTATGCTGAATAAAAAACATAGCTGTGCTGTCGCACATGTATTTGTAAAACATGTTCATTTTATAATTTTTATTTTAAAACAATAACATTAAGTGTTATAAAATATTTTCAATTCACTGGTATACTTCCTATTCCTTTTCTACTACTTAGGACTTCCTCCTCCTTTATTTCCCCTATTCCCTCAGTACTACAAACCCTTGGCAACATACGTTAGCTCCAACACTCAGGCCCCTTGTTGGAAGGTGTGGTATTCCAGGGAAGAACTCATAACGACCATAAGTTGGAATACCTATCTTTACTTGTTCCATTCCTCCTACACTGAGCACATCAATGTTTGTCTGGTCAAGATCTGAGTGATCACATCTCTAAGCTCATCTCTAGCTCTGTATGTTGCTCCAACCTTGCCCTGTTATACTCTTTGTCGACCCTTCTTTCTAATATCAGTGAAGTTTAGAATAAAAAGTGGAAAAAGTCAGTATGAACCAAGATTAGAAGTATCATCAGTGGTTTACATGGTAGGGTGGATCCAGGAGCCCTTTGATTCACCTTCTCTTGGTCATAAGAGGTATTATTCTTAGAGCAAAGGCACTTCTTCTATCATCAGAACTTTGAAAGCCTTCTTCTGTGGAACATTGATATGAAAAGTGAGTAGATGGAGGCTACTGCAATAATCTGGCTAAGGCACCACCCTTGTAAATTTTAAGTAATCCCAGCATTTCAACCTTTAATATCTAAAAAGGGGCCCTCTCTTACCTCTTTTCTAATGTGCTATTAATCACATCATTCTTTAAGCTCTTCTGTACCTTCCCCAACACACACACACACACACACACACACACCCCTCCCTCCTGACACTTTCCATTGTGTTTCAGGAATTTCTATTTCTTTGTTAGAAAATTACCCTGCACCTTAAATATTGTCCTAAGCACTTTCTCTACCACATAGTTTATTTTGCTGTTGTAATAGTTATGGTATGGTCCAGTGTTGCTAGCCCTGCAGCCATTCTTTTTTTAAAATATTTTTTTATTGATTACAGAGAGGAAGGGAGAGAGAGAGATAAAAATATCAATGATGAGAGAGAACAATTGATCGGCTGACTCCTGCACTCCTCCTACTGGGGAATCAAGCCCACAACCCTGAGCATGTGCCTTGACCAGGAATTGAACTGTGGCCTCCTGGTTCATAGATCAATGCTCAACCACTGAGCCACGCCGATTGGGCTGCGGCCATTCTTTTGTTTTACTTTTCATACTCCGCTCTGGTCTACAATGTGTTGATCTTGCAGTTTAACAATGAAACGAATTTTATTTCTGAGTTCTTAAGGCCCAATTCACTATTTCTTCAAATAACTGGCCTTTAAAGGAATTCTCTCTATCTAGTATTATTATGTTCATTTTATAAGTTACAGAATTGAAATGTCTTAATATTGACTGTTACAAAATTTACCAGGCAACTGAAAAATGCATAGGAGTACTCAGAGATTCAGGATAAACCCATGTATTTTCAGATGTTTCACATGTACTAGTACAGTGACTCAGGGGAACCTGTTTCCAAATCCTGAGCCTCTGAAAATGGAGCAAGCTTTCCCTTTATACCCTTTGGTTTCTTTGCACCCCCAAATATGGATCAGACTTCTGCACCTTTCTCGGGCTTTGGAAAAAGCCCCGTGTGTTGGGATGGGGGACATGAGACCACACCTAAAGGCCTGGCCTGGTGCCAGCAATGATAACTCCCTCCAGAGGTTGTGTATTGTTCTTGGTTTATGGCCTCTGTAAAATGGGAGTATTTAGGCAAATAGGTTTTGCAAGACCAAATAAGGAAGAGGCAGTGAGTTAATTATCAGCTAGCAAGAATGCGCATTAGAAGGTAGGTTACTGGCACAGATTTAGATTGCTAGCCTCCTCCCCACAAAAATGTATTTTTATGTTCTCCATCATTCTCCCCCCCCCCCCCCCCGATTCTTAAAAGCTGATTTTCAGCCTTGGGGATTCAATACAAGATACAAAACTAGGGAGTAGAGTGTTCAGCAGCTCGTCTTTTTCATCTTCATCACCCGAAGTATTGTAATGGCAGTCCAGAGATCAGGTCTGGAGTAATATCTGGGGCTTCAGGGCTTACAGATTCCAACTCTATTAGCTGTTCTAAACTTCTTGGCTTTCTTAGAGAAAGGGAGAGGGAATCTACACAGGTTTCTTCATTTCTGGCTTCAAAGCAGTGGCGAGAAGCACGTTTCAGGGTCCCATTTATTTCTTCTCCAGTTGGCCCATCATCCTTGATCTGCTTATGTCTGTCTAACTGCCTAACACATCCCCTCAAGGATCCTGCCTATGAATTCTCTCAGGGAACGTGGACGTCAGTGGCTCCTCTGACTACTTCATGCTAAGGAGGGACGAAGTTTTCTTTCAGAGCCAAGAAATCCTTGATCTCTGTCAGGGGGATGATGAGGCCTAGGCATGAGAGGAGATGGGCTTGTGACCTGGTGAAGACAAACTATATTACAAAATTTAGTGTTATTGAGCAGTTAGAACAGCAAGAATTACAATAAATGGTCTAATGGAAGGGAAAGAAAGCATTTCAGTTCTAACAATTTCCTATTGAAATAGAATTTTTCTCCTTAAAATCACCCTTATGTTTATTAAAGAGCCAAATTAAGACCAATTTATCTATTGTATTCAGTTTGGTCTGATTGTTTGCATAAACACAAGAATGGTGACTGACCGCCTTTGCCAGAATTTTATGATTGAGTCTCAATGTGCCTCTTAAAGCAGGGAAGCCAAGCCATCCAGCTACCATCAGGCCTGCCTGCAATATCTGTTGGGTTAATTCAGCAGTTCTCAACCTATGGGTAGAGACCCCTTTGGGGGTCGAACTACCCTTTCACAGGGTCACCTAAGATCATCCTGCATATCAGATATTTACATGACAATTCATAACAGTAGCAACATTACAGTTATAAAGTAGCAACAAAAATAATTTTATGGTTGGGTCACAACATGAGGAACTGTATTTAAAGGGCCAGAAGGTTGAGAACCACTGGGTTAGGTGAATTCCTACCTGCAGCAGCTGTACCCTAGGCTTCAAGGCCCATCTCAGCAGCCCTTCTACTCATCATGGCCTAGAGTGTGTGGGGGTTCTGCAGGGACACAGGGGTGCCCTTGTTGCTCCCCTTACACACTGACCAACTGCCAGTGTTGGCAGGGTATGGGCCTGACACTCCAGCGCCATCTATTTTCAGGGCTACCAAGCAAGATAACTGGCTTTCTCCATGGCACTCTTATTGGCTTCCAGTCTTCAGAGTCCACCCAGGACTCTTTAAAACATGGCACTCCAGTCAAAGGTTTTGGTAAAAAAAACCACCATTGGAAACTGGTCTTACTGAATTTATGCAAAGAAATGCATTGCCATGATTCATTCATTAAGAACTGCCAAATTTTAGAGGGATCATATAGAGAAAAGAATACACTAACCTGCTTTAAGATCTTCTGCTTTTCCTTGCTATCCTTTTCATGGACTCTTCAGAAGATGTAATATTTTTCCAAATGCATTATAACAAAACAGTGTAACTGTCTCCAAATGACAGAAGAAATTTAATATGATATGGTTATGGATTTCATTATAATGCAGATGACATGGAATGTTGTCCTTTCTGTAAAACCCAACATTCTATAATATCAATTCACTATTTCTTCAAATAACTGACCTTTAAAGGAGTTCTCTCTACCTAGTATTATTATGTTCATTTTATGTTACAAAATAGAAATGTTTTAAAATTTACAGTTTGCATATTTAATTCTACTTTTCTGTGGACTTAATTGCAAAGGTGGAGTGTATATGTTTTTGGAAAACTAGATCCCTACCCTCAACCTCGCATTATCACTTTGGGGAATAGAGTGCAAATGGATAAGAAAACTGGGATGTTCACACACTGGGTTACAACATGAATGAAGTAGAACTGCATGTATCAACATGGATAAATCTCAGAAACATGATATGTATTGAGCAAAAAGAGCAAGTTGAATAAGATTTCATACAGTATGATGCCATGTATATAAAGTTTAAAAGCAGGGAAAAAATAATAGACTATCAAGTAAAGTCAGTGAGTTAAACAAACGAGTTTGCTTTCTCTTCAAGCCTAATGAAAATAACAGTGAAGGAATTTATATTAAAACGCATAAAGCACCCTAGCCGGCTTGGCTCAGTGGATAGAGCGTCAGCCTGCAGACTGAAGGGTCACTGGTTTGATTCCCGTCAAGGGCATATGCCTGGGTTTCCGATACAGGCTCAATCCCCAGTAGGGGGCGTGCAGGAGGCAGCCAATCAATGATCCTCTCTCATCATTGATGTTTCTAGCTCTCTCTCCCTCTCCCTTCCTCTCTGAAATCAATAAAAATATATTTTTAAAAAAAACACACACGCACACAACACATAAACCTAAATTGAAGAAGTGCAAAACAGCAACAGTGCTTTGGAAACTGGAAAGCAGATGAACAACTGGTAACAGGTTTAGCAAAACTGAGAATAACTCCTCTGGCAGAGGAGAAAGCCCAGAAGTAACCCAATTTAAACTGTAAAACCACAGAATACTTAGTAATTGGCAGTGCCAGGAAACTCTGAAAGTGGACTTGAGGCTTATGCTGAAAATCTGTTTAGGAAGCAATTAGATACTAATATATAAATGTAGAAGAAATAATAGAGTTGAAAAGCAAGCATTTATTAACTGTTATTAATTCAGGGGAAAATCATTAGTGGATACTAAAACCATTAGGTCAAATTGGAGAACAGAAGGTTTACATGATATCAAGGTAGCCCCCTGAAAATTAATTATTAATTACAATGGGTAAAAAGACATCTGTAGTAGGCAAATCTGGAGTATATCACCTTAACCAAGTGGTCAAAATTATACCAAGTAAAGCAGATTTGACATCATATTTGCCTTCTTGTATGATGCACCGAGAATAAGACATTATTTATATAGTGCTTATTAAATTACACAAACAATCTAATCACAGAGAAACAACCAGAAAACCTAAAATAGGACACATTTCATAAAACACCAGACTGGACATGTCACTGTCATGAATAACAAAGGCAGGCTGATCAATATGGCAATTATATATAGTACTTGATCCTGGATTGGGGGGTGACAACTCTAAAGGACAGTATTGGGATAATTGGTGGAGTTTGAACATGAACCATATATTAAGAATAGCATCTATCATTGATGTTTCTATTTCCCTCTCTCTCCCTCTCCTTTCCTCTCAGAAATCAATAAAAATATACTTTTTTAAAAGCGCCAAATAGTAAATATTTCTGACATTGTGAGACAGTCTTGGTTGCAACTCTCTTAGCTCTGCCATTATAATGTTAAAGCAGTTATAGATAATATGGAAACAAGTATTCAACAAAACTTTATTTACAAAACAAGTGGCAGATAGATCCTAGTTTGCTAGACCCTGCTATTGTTCAGTGGTTTTCAGATTGGGATACCTGTACCCCTGGGTATATACAGGCTTCCTATGCAATATACAGGTATGGATAGACTTTAAAGAATTTATTTCCATATTCTCTCTTTCCATATGTCGTCTTCCCTCAAAATGATCTGCGTAAGAACTTCTTGTCTGCCAGTTTTCCTTTCTGACTTATTTCTTAATCATCTCTCACTTTTCAAAAAGGAAACCTTACTCCTTGTCCGTATTAAATCTTATGATAGTGCATTGCCTTGGGGTTTAAAAATCTCCAGGGCACCAAAATGAAGAGACTGTTGGAGAGTGAATATCTCCCTCAGGAGAGTCCCATGAGAGCAAGGCAGAGAAAACTTCAATAAAAATTACTGAAGGGACAACACTTTATTTTATCCAGGCAACAAACTCGTATAAGGCTCCATACCTTATAGTTTCTCTTTCTAGCTAGCTAGCTAGCTAGCTGCCCATTTATCTATGTTAAAATTAAAATTCATAAGTGAGAAAGTTGTCATGGGGACACATAATAAAACATTTATTTGAATTTTTAAAGTCCAGTTAGACTTTCTCTGACACAGTAAGTCAGATTTGGCTGATTGGGTTTGACAATGAGGACAAGCTTTGCCAATTAAGTTATATGGTTATATTTCTCATAAATTGAATAAGCTAAACTGAGGCTTCAAGGCTTTGACAAAACATATTTAAAGCATGCATTCAATATGCAATAAACTGAAAAATACATCCTTTGCCATTATTTAAATGTCATCTTAAATGTGCAAGGTAGTACATAGTTTTCAAAAGTTTTAGGAGATAAGTGTGCAAAAAAATCTAGAAAACTACTGCTACTATTGTTTATGAATATATAAAAATGTAGTGAAAGTATAAAAATATGCCTGAAATACTTAAAATTCTAAAATATCAAAGTCACTTAAGGAATTATCATAGCAATGTACATAAGAAACAATCATTGTGGTGGCCCAGTATTTGGCATTCCTCTTTAAAGCCTTGATACTTTTAAAAATTCATTTGGTTAATTTTTCAGCACCTGATATGTGCTTAATAACCAACATAATTTCTTTGTAGACTTCTGTTATACATACCACCCCTCCTCGATGTCATAACTGTTAAATTATGTTTAGATTCTATTTTTGGTATCAATTTTTCCTCTGTGAAACTGAATTAGTTTGTTTCTTTAAGGCAGCAAGTAAAACACATTCACATATTGCCTTCAGAAATTGGATCTTATTGCAAGGTCACACAGGAGCATTATGTCTTCAGGGGGACAGTCATTCTGGAATATAGTTTCCAAGACTAGAAAGGATATATCCTGAGCTGGATCAAAGTCCCATTCTTTATTTACCTACTTATGTATTTACAAAGAGGTGGCTGAATGGGTTTATTGCCCGATTTTTATGCCAGTCATTTGACCTCTCTCATGCCTAACCCATTTGAACCTGCCTTTGACCAGGCAAAGGAACAGGTTCTTCTCCACTTAGGAGTGCCTGAGGCTCTGCAGTTTAAACCTACCTGCCAGTGTAATTGTGGGGCATTTTTGTTACTATTTGGCTTGGCCTGTACCATGACTTAACTTGATTTTTTCCCTTTGTTTTATTAAAACATTAATATAACAATACTTTTTAAAAATATAAATAATGAACCCTAGCTGGTTTGGTTCAGTGGATAGAGCGTCAGCCTATGGACTAAAGGGTCCCAGGTTTGATTCCGGTAAAGAGCATGGACCTTGCTTGCAGGCACATCCCCAGTGCCTGATTGCTGTTTCTCTCTCAAAGATGTTTCTAACTCTCTATCCCTCTACCTTCCCTTCTGTAAAAAAAAAAAAAAAAAAAAATCAATAAAAAATATTTTAAAAAGAGAAATGAAAGTATATCATTTGAGTGTTTTGAGCTCCTCATGCACTTTTAACCATAAGCTAGTGTGTTTCTCTAACTGTAGGTATTTATATATCATGCAAGAAAATTTTATGCCAGTTTGTGTTATAAAATTTTTTGGTTTTCAAAACATCAATTTTAGGATACTAAAAAGTAGTATCTCAAATTTCAAGTATCCACATGTCTCTAAAAGGATTGCTTCCTGTATAGTCTATGCAAAGCTTAGGTTATTTTTAACACATTTTTTCTTCTCTTTTGAGCTTTATCTGACTTTTAAGGAGCAGAACAGAAAAGGTGTTGTTTTTAAGTTGTACTAAATAAAGTCCTATTATTCATTATTTTTAGATATACTTGTCCTCAATTATTCTGAGATTTCATTATAACTTACTAGGTGCATATTTAAAAGTATACAGAATTAGTTCTGAGTAGTTAACCTTCGGAGTCATATATCATCAGTTACTAAGACAAGTCTTATTTTGGTTTTAGAACTGGGCTTACATCTGGAGTGAAAAAGGTTAAGGGAGTTAAAATGAGGTTAAGGGTTGTTTTTTTTTGTTTGTTTTTTAATTCACTTTTTCCCCCCCAGTTATATCACCAAAACAATTTCTTGTGATTTTCTTCTTATTCTTTTTATGCTAGAGAAGTAATGATTTTCCTTATAATTTAAAAATAAATAAATTGCTGTTGACCACTTTTATCAGATATAATTTGATTTCTTTAAATGGGAGGGTGGGATAATGGTGTTTAGGAAAATTGTATTGATTTCTTTGGTGATGTACCCTCTAGGACACCAAGCCACAGTTGATTGCCTCTGATTTTATTATGTCTTTAGGCATGCCAGATTTTATTCTCAAATGCATATTATGACGATGATAAAACACTGTACTCATTTGCTAACTATATGATGTTGCTATGGTAATAAGAAATTAGGCATTTTTATATTTTTTCAGATATTTATGTGTTCATTTCATTCAAATATACTTAATTTCCTTCTCCGATACATATTCTGGTGTCACTATGATGCATTTCTTTACCAGTATTCCAAAACATGAGTAAATGGATATGTCATCCAGAGCAGGATTTTTCAGTTTATGGGGTACATTAGTGGATTGTGAAATCAATTTAGTGGGTTATAAGTATTTTTTTTTTAATGAAGTAGAAAAAATATGGGATAGAAAATACCGGCATATAAAACCTTGCAAAGAGTATTATTTTATGAAATTCTTGTAGTATTATTTTCTGAAATTCTTGTTTCAGATACACGCTTATAAATATATACCTGTACCAAGTTGTGGTGTAAAATGTATTTCTTACTGTGATGGTTAATTGTTATATGTCAGCTTGGCTAGGCCACACTCTCAAGTATTTGATCAAAAACAGTAGTCTAGATTTTGCTGTGAAGGTGTATTTGGGTGTGTGTTGTTTTTTTGTGTTATTTTCAGATGAGATTAGCATTTAAATTGATAGATTTTGAGTAAACCAAATTACCCTTCATAGTCTAGATAGAGCTCATCCAATCAGTTGAAGACAGAAGAGAAAAAAGACTGACATTCTCTGAGGAAGAGGGGATTCTGCTTGCCTTTAGACTGCTTTTAGACTTCAGCTACAACATTATCTCTTCCCTGGGTCTCCAGCTGTTAGCCTAACCAGGAAGATTTGGTCTTAATCAGCCTCCCACAATTATGTGAACCAATTCCTTAAAAACAATCAATCTCTCCCCTCCCCCTATACATTTTCATATACATATAAACACACACACATGTTCATACACATACATACATGTATATACGATATTGAGTACCTGCTATGTGCTAGGCATTGTTCTAGATACCTGGTGAAAATATGCATATGGCATAATTCACAGGGCTCTTTGTAATAGAAACAGTAAATATGGCATAGTGAAAGAAACAACACAAATGTTTATTTGCTAATGAGTCATGATATGGCTGCTCATTGGAAGCTGTCTGCTCACCACATTGGAAGCTGGGAAGCAAGTGAGAAACTGATCAGAATATCCCCTTGTCTGCCATGGCCAATTTGGGTTTTATTCTAAGGACCCTTTAAAGGATTTTAAATGGGAAGGTGCATGAAAGGTCAGTGTGAACATCAGATCATAGAGGTCCAAGGCAACCTATTAGGAGGCCATTGCAGACTGAAATTTAAAATTCTTCACCATATATAGACAGTAAAGTTATAAGCTTGGAAACAATTGCTTAGGGCAAAAGTATAGAAAAAGAATAGAACCTCGAATTGAGTCCTGCAGTACTTCAGAGCTTTGGCTGAGAAGAAGGAACTAAACTTTTGATACAGAATATTTGGATATTTTACAGGCATCTCAAGTCTGGTAGGTCTAAAATGAACCTCCGCTTTTCTTTTCTTTTCCGTCATGGTCAATGACATTATCTGTCATCACTCATCAGAAACTTGGGGATTGTTCTGATCTTGTTCACTTCCACATACTTGGTGACCAAGACTTCCTTTTGAATATCTTAACAATCTGTCTTTTCTTCTCTTTCTCACTCCCATAGTCTTAGGTTCTGCCCTAATTATTTCTTCCTTGCATTTCTGCAATAGCATTCTAACAGATTTCTCTATTCCAATCTTGCCTGCCTCCAATCCGATTTATACAGTTGCCAGTCATTTTTTTTAACGTGATCTAGACATTTAAATCTTTATGCTATGGTTGCCAGATTTCTCAAATAAAAATACAGGGAACTGCCCTAACCAGTTTGGCTCAGTGGATAGAGCATCAGCCTGCGTGGGGACTGAAGGGTCCCAGGTTCCATTCAGGTCAAGGGCATGTACGTACCTTAGTTGCGGGCACATCCCCAGTAGGGGTGTGCAGGAGGCAGCTGGTCGATGTTTCTCTCTAATACATGTTTCTGGCTCTCTATCCCTCTCCCTTCCTCTCTGTAAAAATCAATAAAATATATATTTTTTAAAATACAGGGAATCTACTTAAATTTAACTTTTAAACAAGCAATGAATAATAATAAATGTGTGTCCCATGCAATATTTAGGACATACTTATACTAAAAAATGATCTGTTGTTTATCTGAAATTCAAATTAACTATTCTACTCTTTTACCTGGAAATCTATTCTTGCTTCAAAGTCAAAATATGTTTCAGGGTTTCATAATAAAACCTCACTGTCCTAACATGGCATGTTATATGAACCACCAATAGTGTCCTGAGTTTGCAGTACTGCTTTACTCTTCCATTCCTGCAAACATGTACTTTATATCTTCCCAGATTGCCCCTGCTCTTCTCAGTTCTCTGGTTATTTTAAGACTCAGGCATCACCTTCTCTACGAAATCATTTCCAACCCCCTAGTCCCTACCATGTAGACCATAATAGGAACACAAGCTTTCCTTCTGTTTCTCATGTCATTATTTGCTTAATATCACAAAATTAATCATATTGTAATTTAATTAATATTTTTACCTATCTCTCTTCTCTAGATTGTGAATTCCTTAAGGACAAGGTAAAAATTATGTCTTTTCACTCTGTATCCTTGGCTCATAGTGGGCTCTCGATACATAAATGAACCAATGAATGAGAGAGACAGAAGGCAAGAACCCAGGCACATTAGCCTCATAATTAATTGGCCATTGGTGCTTACCCAGTTCTTCCCACCTTGACTCCTGGGTACGTTTGTGTTGCAGCAAGCCACCTCATTGCCTGTCCTCCTCTCGGCTCCCAAGGAAGCTCCATAAGAGTATGAGCCAGGTTTTGTTTCCTGTATCTCCAAGGCTTTGAATTGTAGGTGCTCAGGATATCTTTGTTTAGTAAAAGAAAGAATGAATAGTGCATGAATGAATGAGTATATCTTGGAGGACAGCCTTCGGCAGGACATTGTTTTATTCTCTAGGGCAGACTGTAAGCTGGAGCCCCAACTTCTCTAACTATATCTCACTCTTCTTGCTCAACTCCTCTCTTCCCTTCCTTAGCCTAGAAGATAACTGTTTTCTCTCTACAGCAGCTGGCACATAACAGTTCAACAAATGTACCTCCACTTTCTCCAGGGCTCCAATGCTCTGCCACTTATTTCCCTGTTCAGGAACCCAGGCCTGGAAAGCCATGGGGGCTTGACATTGCTTTCTTTCCCTGGGATTGTGATCTTCCCTTCTCACACAAGGGAGTAAAGTTTCTTTTGTCTCCCACCAGGGCAATTCAATTAAGCAAGACTAAAGTTAAATGAGTTTATTTATTTTTTTATTAATGTTTATTGGCTAAATTTCTTTTTCAATTAAATAATTGTATCTTTATGCTCAAAGTCTTTTTTTCATATAACTAGTATATGGAAATACCACCTACAAAACTATTAATGACTTAGGCTCTGTGATTAGTTCATTTTAATGACATTTTGAGATTTAATAATCTGGCTCAAGTTCAAAGAAAGAAAACACAATGCCAGAAATTCCTAGCCAGCAAGGAATATAAACAGATTTTACAATTGTCTCCTCAAATAACAAGAATAATTGAGATCAACTTCTTGCAATTAAAAATGTTTTGAAAAAAGTACAGGGGAAAAGTTCAAGAAAGCATGTCAAAACAACAAAACTCAGTCTAATGTTCATTATTGTAACTGATCAAAGTCTGTTTGCAGTATATTTGAATGTTAATAAATTAAATGTGACATTGATTTGGCAGACACACACTAGTAATTGGCAAAAACACATAGCAGGAGCAGCTTCTGCTAAAGCAGAACTTGGTTGGTGTTGTTTCATTCTAACAGATTTCTTAGCAACCCAGTGCTATCATACTAACCTAACTGTCATTTATTTACTCTTTTGGTTTCTACTCCCATACAAGCAAGATTAAATTCATTTTTTATTACTAATCTAGCAGGTGTTGCCTCTGGTCTGAACACAGAATACCTTTTGGTGACCTTGTACCTCTCTCATTTTTCTCTTATCTCTTTCATATATTAAAAAAGGGTGATCTAATAACTTATTATTATAATATCCTATCAGTTCAACTTGTAGAACTAAAAAATACAGTTTAATTAAATAGTCTGGCAGTATTTTCAAGCTTAGGGCATTCTGTTGCATTTGCTAGGCCTGAATTTTTTCATGGTATGTTATAAAATTGACACTGGAGAAAAATATTCAGCTAACAACATTTTGAAATAGTTGTTCCTCAAATTCCTATTGTAGTTATGTTGATTGTGGGGCAGGGGTGTATAGTATATTTTAGGAGGCAATTTTCTGAATAAGACCCTTCTACAGTAACCAATATCTATTGTTTAGGGACCTGGAACACACTTTGTGCCAAATAGTCATTTAAAATCTATTTACTAAATCTTTTTGTATTCTTCAAAAATGTTTTTTCTTAAATTGACTCAAAGTCAATGTACTCATATTTAAATTTTTTAAATGTTCATTAACACAAAATTATTCATTAATATGCATAGTTTAAATTATCAAAAGAAATTAATGGAGATATTAAAGTCAAATATATTTATACTAGAGGCCTGATGCACAAAATTCATGCAAGGGGCTCGACCCTCACAGCTGTGGCAGCTTGCCTCGGCCTTTGCAGCCCCAGTTTCATCCGGAGGGATGTCCGGAAGGTCATTTGTCTGTCCAGTCTAATTAGCATATTACGCTTTTATTATTATAGATTAAAAATTATAGCAATTACCTAGCAAGAGTTGCAAAATATATAGATTAGGAAGAATAGAATATATTTAGTAATTTAAATATTTTAGAAAGTTGATCTATTTATAAAAGCAAAACTGCCATTGTATCTTGCTCTTTTGTGTTTGAATATGTAAACTTTCTAATAATGAGCACTTTTTTAAAATTAAATCTTTATTGTTCAGATTATTACAGATGTTCCTTTTTTAACCTCCATAGCTCCCCTCTACGTGGTTCCCCCACCCCACCCCATGCCCTTACCCCCACCACTGTCTTCATCCATAGGTGTAAGATTTTTGTCCAGTCTCTTCCCATACCCCTCATGTCCCCTTCCCCCTGAGAATTGTCAGTCCATTCCCTTTCTATGCCCTCACTTATATTCTATTCACCAGTTTATTCTGTTCATCAGATATTTCTTTTGACTTGTTATTTTCACTTGTTGATAGTTATGTATTTGCTGTCACTTTGTTATTCATACTTTTTATTTTTACCTTTTTCTTCTTCCTCTTCTTAAAGAATGCCCTTCAGCATTTCAAATAATCCTGTTTTGGTAGTAATGTACTCCTTTAGCTTTTTCTTGTCCTGAAGCTCTTTATCTGACCATCAATTTTACTTGATAGCCTTGCTGGGTAGAGTAATCTTGGTTGTAGGTTCTTGCTATTCATCACATTGAATATTTCTTGCCACTCCCTTCTGGCCTGCATGTTTTCTGTTGAGAAATCAGCTGACAGTCATGTGGGTACTCCCTTGTAGGTAACTATTTTTCTCTTGCTGCTTTTAATATTCTCTTTTTATCTTTTGCCCTTGGCATTTTAATTATGATGTGTCTTGGTGTGGTCCTCCTTGGATTCCTTTTGTTTGGGATCCTCTGCGCTTCCTGGACTTATAAGTCTATTTCTTTCATCAGGTCAGGAAAGTTTCTGTCATTATTTCTTCAAATATGTTTTCAATCTCTTGCTCTCTCTCTTCTTCTGGTACCCCTAAAATTCTGATGTTGGTACGCTTAAAGTTGTCCCAGATGCTCCTTAAACTATCTTCACACTTCTAGATTCTTTTTTCTTTTTTCTCTTCCAGTTGGGTGCTTTTTGCTTTTTCATGTTTCAAATCTTTGACTTAATTATTGCAAACTTCTAGTCTGGTGATGGATCTCTGTATAATATTACTAAGTTTATTGGCGGATTTTAGAAAATTCTTGAAAAAACCTTAGAACCGTAGTTCTGAACTCTATATCCTGTAGTTTGCTTTCCTCCATTTCTGTCATTTGTGACCTGTTTCTTTGTCTCCACGTTTTGGCTGCTTCCCTGCATTGATAGAGTGGCTTTCTGTGCTAGATGTCCTATAGGGCCCAGTGATTCAGCCTCCCCAATCACCTGGGGTGGACACTCTTGTTGTATGCCTTTGAAGGCTGGGTGCACAGTCTTGTTGTAGTTATCACTGGGAGGTATCACTGGGAGGAAATGATATCCAGGCCCTTCTCCTCGTTGTTTGGGGTTTGGAACTTTTGGAGTTCTGTCCCAGCTGTCGTCCCTTAGGTTATGCTGCAGGCAGGCAGGCGCACAGCTTGGGCGGGGTTGTAGGTGGGGTGGGGCAGGGTCTCAGAATCACCGGGGCGGAGCAACCTGCAATGGCTGCCCCTCCACCAACTCAGCAGCTTCTTCGGTTCCATGCCCTGGCATCTGTGCACCCCTGAGTCCCCGAGTCTCTGCGTCAGTGATCGCTGTGAACAGCTCTGCTAGAATACCACTCGTCTTCCGCCCCATTGCCCATTCAGTGTGACCCCGGAGTTTATAAACTCCTTTCATTCAGTGCAACCCCGGAGTTTATAATCTCCTTCCAAGCCGTGGACCCAGGAGCTGCCGGCACCCCCTTTCAACCACGCTGCCTCCGTTTCGCGCGTGTCCATACCTCTCAGTTTTGGCGCCAGGAACTTCTACTCAATTTCAATACACTCCTTCTCTTGCCTTCTAGTTGTAAAGCTTCCCCACCCTTGGTTCTGGAGGATGGCCGTTTATCTTTATAGCTGTATTTTTATAATGTAGATGTGGGAGGCTACACATTTAGGTATATACCTCCTGCCACCATCTTGGTTCTCCAATGAAGCACTGTTGAATTTACTTTAAACTGTAGTTAGAGTTTATCTTGGGATATATTTTGTAACTTAAGTGTGAACATAGTTATGCATGGCATACCTTAATTCACAAGTACTTGAAGCCAAATGGAGACCATTTTTAAATACTAAAGTGGAATGTGGAACCAGAACCTCAAGAATGGGTTATAATATGTATATATGTATTCTGCCTGCCTTTTTTCCTAGCTTGATTCATAGCATTTTTAAAGCAAAAGTTATTCCCTAAAACCATTTATTACTTCTTTTCACTTTTAGGTATATCTATATTAAAATTGTCTAATAATTTTGAAGTCTTTTATTGTGGAATTTTTTATTTAACATGAATATAGCGCCATCCATATCATATATATGTATACAGACAATATTACTGAAATACTCCATGATAGAAAATTCTCAGTTGACTAGGTTGAAACTTGAGAGATAGATATAGGGTTAGGAGATTGAGATCTTGAATTATATTATGAAAACCATTATTTATACATACATATGGCAAAAATGTATAAGCACACTAAATTAAGAAATACTACTGACATTTTACATATCTTAAATTAGTAATAATGAATAATTTATTATTTATAGTTACTGTCTGTTATTTACTAGGTAATATTTCTAAAATGTCTTGTATGTATATGTAGAACTGCATCCATATATTCTATTCCACTTAATAGTGTAGATTCAGAGTTGTTCACTCCCATACCTCTGGTCCAAGTGTGGCCCCTGAGGTGCAGAATGGCAGAGAGACAGAAGAATTTTTGGGTAACCTTTTAACTCACTTAGATATATTTCTCAACCTTTCTCTTTTCCTGATACTCATCAAGTAAACTAAACTTTTTTTCAGTTACTATAACTCCAACAGAGAGCACTTGTGGTCAGCTCTCTGTCTTCTCAGATACTAGAGTGCAGTTCAAGGTCCAGCTTTACAATGCTTCAGTTTCCTTTATCTCTCCCAAGGCATCATCACAGAGAACTTAGTCCTAGCCTGCCATTTGTTTTACCTCTTTTTTGTAGTTCTAGTATCCAATTCTGTTATCTAATATCTCCCCCAGCTATAACTATATATTAGAGCTGATTTTTTTTCACCATCTTGGAAAATTCCAAGAATGTACTAGAATATCACATAAGGGACTATATGATTGGAGTGGGATTATATTGTGCCTAAAATCTATGCATGACTTGTAAATCAACATGTTAGTAGATTGCATTTTCAAGCTTTATTTTTGTCTGTATTTTATTTTTTTATTTTTTAAATATATTTTATTGATTTTTTACAGAGAGGGACAGAGAGTCAGAAACATTGATGAGAGAAAAACATAGATCAGCTGCCTCCTGCACCCCCCCCACTGGGGATGTGCTCGCAACTAAGGTACATGCCCTTGACCGGAATCGAGCCTGGGACTCTTGAGTCCGCAAGCCAACGCTCTATCCACTGAGCCAAACCGGCCAGGGCTGTCTGTATTTTATTAATAAATAAATAAAGCTTTAAAAGTTTTTTATTATTACCATACCTAGCAATTTATAGCATTGAATACAATAATAGTACAGCTAGTATTAGGGGTCTTAAGCAGGGCTCTTAGCAAAGACCTGGCATTAGAAAGGACTTCAGCTACAACCTTTTGTATGCTTGAGTTCACATCACTGAATTAATGAATAGTACACAATAAATAACCATTGTTTTGACTATTCTACAAAAATAGGGATGAGCTTGTAAAAGACATCCAGAGCTTTTTCTTTTTTTTTTTTTTTAAATATATTTTATTGATTTTTTACAGACAGGAAGGGAGAGGGATAGAGAGTCAGAAACATCAATGAGAGAGAAACATCGATCAGCTGCCTCCTGCACACTCCCACTGGGAATGTGCCTGCAGCCAAGGTACATGCCCTTGACCAGGCTCGAACCGGGGACCCCTCAGTCCAAAGGCCGATGCTCTGGCCACTGAGCCAAACCGGTCAGGGCAGCTTTTTCTTTTTTTAAAATACTTTTTTTCAGTGTAATCCTTCACAAACAATGGTAATTTATAATGTGACATAAAGAAACTATGTAGATTCAAATACTTAATACTTTACAGCTGAATGTCTATTTTCCCAATATCAAGCATAAGCGAATTTGCTCCCACTGAACATTCCTACTGTCTGTTGAAAGGAGAAAAGTTGTCACAGAACAATAGTCATTCGTAGAAGATGTATTTAAGGAGAGGTTTGAAATAACAGATTAGATATAGCTCATGCTTTTTCTATTGTTATTATGGTTTCTTTCTCTTCTTCCCTAAAATTGGTATCCTTCAATATTCATTCCTGAGGACTCTTTGATGTGATCTTCTGAGAATGGAGTTGACCTCATGCATGACTTTCTAATTATTAACTTCACTGCACTCAGCTGCAGATGGAGAAGTTCCATTGTTGACATACTCCTCTAAGTCCCAGGCCAGGGAAGCCAAGGAC
>PVJC01031051.1:0-20779 GCA_004026665.1 Murina feae | reverse complement strand
TCCCCCCCAACTGCCCTCCTCTGCCAGCCTGGTCCCCCCCAACTGTCCTCCCCTGCAGGTCTGGGTCACCCCAACTGCCCTCTGCTGCAGGCCTGGGTCCCCCCCAACTGCCCTCCCCTGCAGGCCTGGGTCCCTCCCAATTGCCCTCCCTTGCTGGCCGTCTTGTGGTGGCCATCTTTGACCACATGAGGGCAGGCATCTTTGACCACATGGGGGAAGCCATCTTATGATGGTCAATTTGCATATTACTCTTTTATTAGATAGGATGATTTTATTTTCATCATTTAAATAACCAGTTTTCTTCCTCCAATAACTGAAACTGAGGTCTTTTATTAGTCTAGTCAAATTTATTTTCAGGGTGCACATGCTGGCAGAATGTTGTAAAAATTTATTATAGCCTACCACTATGATAGACATCCTGATTTCTGTTCATTATGTCCTTCTTAAATTCCTATACTGTACTATGAAAAGTAAAGTTCTATATTTTGGCAATAAATTAAGTTGTCACAATTCTTTTTTCATGGGTGAAATTACAGTGGGTTGCTTTGTCTTTTTAATCAAGTACTACTTGATAGACTTCTAATATATTTCTAGAGTTATATAAGTTTCTCTGAAGGTAGGAACATAACTGCTTATCCTCATTCCTGGAAACACTATTTTTAATGGACAAATCAGGCCATGTTTTATTAAACAATGGATACACATTGATGTGAGCAACGCAATGCTTTATTAGATCATTCTACAGGAAATGTTGATTCAATCTCCTGAAAAAATGGTTTCTTTTCATAACACCAAGCAACTGGTGAATGATGATTTTTCCTCAGATAGTAGAGTTCTTTTATTGAGTTTTTAAAATTAGTGTTTATCTGTCATCATTTAGACATAACCCTGCATGTTTTAAAAACAGATTTCTGATGCAAGAATGTACATTTGGGTTATATTTTAGCAACTATAATGCCAAAAAATCAAGATCATCTTCTCTCTGCATCTATTACTTATATCCACTCCTAAAACCTCCTAGGTTATTGCTGTTTTACTCTCTTCAGTTACATGTAGCTTTTCCCTTCCCAGAGATAAACTTTTCAGTTATACCCTGGTTCACTTTCATTGTAATTATAGTTTACCCTGGAACAACATGATTTTGAACTATGCAGGTCTGCTTATAGCTGGATTTAAAAAAAATCTTTATTGTTCAGATTATTACAATGTTCCTCTTTTTTCCTCCCATAGATCCCCTTCACCCAGTTCCCATTCTACTCCAAGCCTTCCCTTCTCCCCCACTGACCTTGTCCATAGGTGTAAGCTCTTTGTCTAATCTCTTCCAACACCCCCACAGCCCCTTCCCCCTGAGAATTGTCAGTCTGCTCCCTTTCCATGCCCCTGATTCTATTACATTCACCAGTATGTTCTGTTCATCAGGTTTTTTATTCATTTGATTTTTAGGTTCACTTGTTGATAGATATGTATTTGTTGTCACTTTGTTGTTCATAATTTTTTATCTTTACCTTTTCCTTCTTTTTCCTCTTCTTAGAGAATACCCTTCAGCACTTCATATAATACTGGTTTTGGTGGTGATGAACTCCTTTAGCCTTTTCTTATCTGTTAAGCTCTTTATCTGATCTTCAATTCTAAATGATAGCTTTGCTGTGTAGAGTAATCTTGGTTGTAGGTTTTTGCTATTCATCACTTTGTATGTTTCTTGCCACTCCCTTCTGGCCTGCATAGTTTCTGTTGAGAAATCAGCTGACAGTCTTATGGGTGCTCCTTTGTAGGTAACTAACTGTTTTTCTCTTACTGCTTTTAAGATTCTCTCTTTTTCATTTGACCTTGGCATTTTAATTATGATATGTCTTAGTGTGTTCCTCTTTGTATTCCTCTTGTTTGGGGTTCTCTGCGCTTCCTGGACTTGTAAGTCCATTTCTTTCACCAGGAAGGGGAAGTTTTCTGTCATTATTTCTTCAAATAGGTTTTCAATATCTTGCTCTTTCTCTTCTTCTGGCACCCATATAGTTCAGATGTTGGTACTCTTGAAGTTGTCCCAGAGGCTCCTTACACTGTCTTCATATTTTTGGATTCTTTTTTCTTTTCCAGTTGGGTGTTTTTGCTTCTTCGTATTTCAAATCTTTGCTTTAATTCTTGGGATCCTCTAGTCTTCTGTTGAATCTCTGTATATTATTCTTTATTTCAGTCAGTGTGTGCTTAATTTATGATTGGTCCTTTTTCATATCCTTGAGGGTCTCACTAAATTTCTCAGAAGTTTCTAGAAGATTCTTGAGTAACCTCATAACCATGATTTTGAATTCTATATCCAGTATTTTGCTTTCATCCATTTCTTGTTTCTTTGTCTCCACACTTTGGCTACTTCCCTTTGTTTGTTTCTATATACTGGGTAGCTGCTAAGTCTCCTTGAGTTGATAGAGTGGTCTTGTGTGGTAGGTGTCCTATAGGGCTCAGTGGCTCAGCCTCCCCAGTCACCTGAGGTGGATGCTCTTGGTGTACACTTTTGTGGGCTATTTGCACAATCTTTTTGTAGTTAATCCTTGACTGCTATTGGTATCACTGGGAGGAATTGACCTCCGGGACAATTGGCTGTGATTACCAGCTGGGACACTGGAAAATCTGCTGTGCAGGAGACACCCTTATGGAGCAGGACTTGCTTCAGTGGGGCTTTGGTCCTCACTGAGTCTGCCCCTTGAGTGTGTCTCTTATGGGTGTGAAGAGTTGTAATCCAGTATGGTCTCACTCTGACCACTGGTCTTGTATCTCCAAGGAGGTGCAAGTTCAACCACTGTCTAGGGCCATCCAGCAGGAGCTACAGAGACATCTTGCAGATTGCTCCTCTTTGTATGGGTTTTGGAAGTGCCCAGATGAGGCCCAGCTGTGAAGCAAGGCAGGCTGCTGCTGCCTGGCTTTGGGCCTTCTTTTGGACGCTCTGGGGCTCTCTGACCCAGCTTCAGTTTGACAGGTTTTAGGCGGAAAAGAGACAGGCCATTCATATGCAAAAGTCAATGTGCACAGCTTGGGTGGGGTTGTAAATTGGGTGGGGCAGGGTTTCTGGGAATCACCAGGGCAGAGCAAACAGCAATGGCTGCCATTCAGCCCTGCACTGGAATGGTCCCCAGGTCTCTGCGTCCCACACCACTGTGCCCCTGTGTCCCCACGCCCCCATGTAGGGACAATGATCGCTGAGAGCACCACTGAGAGAAAGCCGCCCTCATGTTCCTGTCCCAGTGCCAGAGAGTCCAGTTTCTCCCTGTATGTGTCTGGGTCCCCTAGACTCTCACCCAGTACTGGAGTTCAGAGCAAGCGAGAGCTTGTATCTCCCTCTCAATTAAAAGAGCAGCACATCCAGGTGCCAGCACTTCCGTGCCTCCATACCTCTTACCAGTCTCAATGCACTTTCTTACCTCTCTAGTTGTGGAACTTCCAGTCAGCCAGCTTTCCCGTGGTTCTGGGTGGTAGTTGTTCTGCCTTTTAGTTGAAATTTCGATGTGGTCGTGAGAGGCAGCAAGTATAGGTATTTACCTATGCCTCCATCGTGGTTCTCCTGGATTTTCTTTTTTCAACAAATAGTGTAAATGTTTCTCTTCCTTAAGGTTTTCTTAATAACATTTTCTTTTCTTCAGCTTACTTTATTGTTAATCAACTGTTTGTATTATTAGTAAGGCTTATGATCAACAGTAGACTATTAGTAGTTAAGTTTTGGGGGCGTCAAAAAGTTACACATGGATTTTTTACTTTGTGGGGGTTGGCATCCCTAACCCCATGTTTTTAAAGCATCAACTGTACTATTTTTTAAAACTAACATGTTAGCCTCTGAATTTTCAGTCATCTACTCTTTCAAAGAGCTCCTGCTTACTTGGGCTTCTTCCTGATTGTTTTACTATGACTCCAAGTCTGGTTCCTTTTTATTTTTAATTCAACTCAAAATACTTTTAGTATTATTTTTGTAGGATCTCACCTTGTAAGTTTTCTTTTAACAAACTTGTATATATTCAAAGAAGCAGAATAACTCCATTTATTTTAACTAATCACATAGATTAAAAAAACAAAAACAAATGAAAAACTAATAGTTGAGTTTTCATTTTTTAATAGATGAATTTTTTATTTAGGTAGAATATATATATATATATATATATATATATATATATATATATATATATATATATGTTGTGAACTTTCTGAAGGCAAAGGATTTGGCATATTCAATGTCTATACTCAACTCCTAGTCCCAATTTGGCCCATAAGTATATTTAATAAATAATTAAATGTATAATAAATGGGAAAAGAGCAAACAGGGAAAATCAGTAGTACAGATCCCAGTAAAGGCTGGGATCCCATAAACATCTATAATAATAAAAGTGTAATATGATAATTAGTTTGGACAGCCTAACGACCTTCCTGACATCATTCTGGTTGTCCTTCCAGATGATGCTGCAGTGGTGGGGGCCAAGGCAGAGACAGTTAGGAGCAATCAGGCCAGCAGGTGAGCAGTTAGGGACAGTCAGGCAGGTAGGAGAGTGGTTAGGAGCTAGCAGTCCCGGATTGTGAGAGGGATGTCTGACTGCCAGTTTAGGCCTGGTCCTCCCTGCGGGATAGGACCTAAACAGTCAGGGATCCCCTGAGGGCTCCAGGACTGCAAGATGGTGCAGGCTGGGCTGAGGGAACCCCCCTCACCTCCCCAAGTGCAAGAATTTTGTACACTGGGCCCCTAGTAGATGTATAAAATTGTGTAAGATGATTTGAAGAAAGTAAAGTTTCACCTTAAAAATTCCTGTTTATTTTTAGTATGTATTTATTCCAAAGTGTTTAAATAACCTTGGATGGGAAAAGCTTTTCTAAACATGAACCCATGAAGGCAACCATAAAAAAAGATTGACAGGTTTGAGTAAGCAAAAAAATCAAACAAATACACAATGAGTACTCTGTCAAAAACCACAATAAACAAACTCTCTGGTGGAAAGAAAAATTATGACAAACTTTTTGAAGGATCTTTTAACTGTTTACATCACAAAGTATTATAGATTTTTTTTTCTTTTGACAGATTTTAAGTAAATAATTTTAGGGAATTATTTATGGACGTTAATAAATAGATATGTAAGGGTATGCATCATGTCCTGTTACTAAGAGCAAACATTTGGAAACAACAACAGAGGTTGGGCTACATGAATGAAGGAGAGTGCGGAAGTAGAGTATCACATAGCAATTGAAAGGGTATTATAAAAAATACATTCTACCATGAAATATATGGGCAAATACAGTATGTAATGAAAAACAGAGTGCAAAATTATATGTAAAATGATTCTGTTTTTGTTTTTACAATATGTTTTCGGAATAGAGATTGAAAAAATATGAATCAGAATATAAATCAAATAATGTACATTGATTTCTGCATTGAAGGATTATATGTGATTTTTTTCCTTTTGATTTGCCCATGTTTTCTGAATATTTTTACAAAAAGTGTGTTATTTTTAAAATTAAACGATGTGAAACAATTTGTATAATGCTATTATTTTTTTCTCAAATAGTTACATCTTGGCTACATCCTGACCCTCAGCTTTGAATTGTTTCATTATGTAGCGGGGACAAGTTGAGAATTTATCTCTGGGGTCATTTTCTCTATGCAATTTGTATAGAGAAAATGGTGAGGTATCCAATATAAACTTCACTCACTTCTCGTCTATTTTCTATGTGAAGACAAGAATGTGACTTTCCAGAATGTGATTTTATATTTTTGGCCAAAAGAAATGGTTTCAATGGAGCTATCTAAACAAAGTTCTCCTATCTGTCTTGCTTAATAATCCTCTTTCCCCTAATTGAAAAAGGAAAAATAAAAACTAAAAAAAGAACTGTACTGGTTTGGAAAATACTTTTACAGATCACTGTCTCCAACTGTGCTTGTTCTCACTGTCTGTTATGGTCCATTAGATAAACAGGGTGTTCAGCAGCCAGGAGGTTGTTGATATATTTGGCAACACTGATAATGTGATCTGTTTAGGAGGAAGTGGATGCGTCATTCCGTGGGGGCATAGGTTTTCTGAATGTGATTGTTCTTTTCTCAAGGAAAAGTTAGGTCATTGAACTTTAAGTTCTCAGTAAGAGTTTGGACATTTTTAAATTGTGGTCTGTACTTTTCTTCATTGCATTTATTGGGATTTTAGATTAATTGTTGGGCTTATTATATTCTCAGAGGCAGCAAGTACAGACTGAAAAATGCATCCCTGATAGCTGTGTCTCTTGAGGGTATTATTAGTGTAATAAGGCCAATGGAGGGGCCTGTTAGTATACTTCTTTAATATCTACTAATCACAATTTTTATTGTTTTCATTTGTGAACTGCAAGTTTAAAAACATACTTAAAGTCGGGCCGGCATGGCTCAGTGGTTGAGTGTCTACCCATGAACCAGGAGGTTGCAGTTTGATTACAGGTTAGGGCACATGCCCAGATTGTGGGCTCCATCCCTGTGGAGGGGGGGTGGATGCAGGAGACAGCTGATTAATGATTCTCTCTCATTATTGATGTTTATCTCTCTCCTTTCCTCTCTGAAATCAATAAAAATACTATAAAAAACAGACTTGTAATAGCACCTTAAATCTCCAAGTTGTCTCTCTGTCATATACTAATATATATGTAGTTTGTGTCTATGATGTAAAAAAGCACACATATGTACTACAAACAGATTATATATGCATATATGTATATATAACATAGGCACATGGACTATATAACATATATACATATATGAACTAAATATAGTATGTACATATTGTATGTATGTATGTACATATACCACATACACACATGAATCTATAGCATACAGGGTGAGGCAAATGCAGATTTATAATTGTTTATATGGAAAATAATACGGTAATTAATAAATAATACAAGAATAAATTTTGTTTCAGGTACTCACAACTGTAAAGCTATATTTGCCTCACCCTGTATATTCATGTATATAACAAATCTAAAACACATATATGCACAAGGAATGTATAGACTATATATTTCTATGTATGTATAATACATGTACATGCAAACACACACGTGTGTATATATATTTATATATATAGTGACTCCATATGGTTCCCTGTAGAAGGGATTTGAACATATTTCATTAAATAAAACATGTTGGACGTAAAAGGGCCTAAAGTCTGGGACAATGGAATGTCTTGTGTCCAGCTGAATTCTAAATGCCCTTAGTAATAGGATTTCTACCATTTCTCTTGGGAGGTGTTTTCATTATCTAATAAATTTCATTGGGAGGAAATTTTCCAAACGTAGGCTTAATGTTCCTCTTCTCTACTCATTACATTAAACCAAGTTATCCCTTCCCAAAGCCTAGCAATTTCGCTCCTTGTAGCATTTACACTGTTTCAGTGGTGAAAGGCCACAATCACTTCTGTCATCGTCAGGCTATTTTTAGATCTTTTGATCTTTCTTTTTAAGTGGCATACATACATTCATACATATATACATATCACTTGTACACACAGTCACCAGAATTACATTGTTGAGTGTTTCTGTAACACTCAAATTCTGTCACTACTTTATACTAGTGTATACTATCACCTAAATTACATGACAACACATTTTTGGCTGCCTTTTCTTTGATAAATTCTTTATGTCTACAAGTGGCCATTAATAGTATACTAGCCTTCACACACATGTGTAAAAGTAGGTTATAGGTGACAAGCCACAGTCTCACAATTCCTAGCCTCTGTTGAAGCGTTGTAGTTTGGGGAGGGGAAGATGAAAAGAAGATAGAATGCACAATAAAAGCCTTCAACCCCATTCAGCTTCATTAGGTTGAGTTGTTTTCACATGGGAAGGTAGATACTTTCGCTGCCTCTTTAAAGAAAGACATTTGAAATTACTTAAGATAGCTGAGACCTATCACCTCGGCTACCTTGGCAGGAAGTTGTTATTGTGTTTAAATTATAAGTTTGCTCCTCATTTCCTGTAGTTGTCTTTAAAGTGCTCAGCTCAGGGTTTTAAAGCTCACTGGTAGGTAAGAAAATGAAGCTATGCTCTCCTCTCTCACCTTCTTTCTTTGGACCTTTCTCTTCCCTTTGGTCACCCCTTTTTCCCACCTTCTCCTCCTACCTCAAACCTCATTCCTAACTTTTCACCCTCCCTTGCCCTTTTTCTTCTTTCTCTCTTTGATTGTTTTTCTCCCCCTTATAGAGGGGTATGTGCGACCCTCAAACTGCTGTTCAGTTTTTGAGTTTCCTTCACCTTGCAGATTCCTTACTGGGTCCTTCCATGGTGAACTCAAGGTCTAAAAGAAGGGTATTTTTTCTTACCCTCAGATCAGTTCCATATCATAGCATGGTCTGACTGTGTCATGAATCCTGACTAAATGGAAAAGATTTCCTAGAAGAAGTGTTTTCTTAAGTACCAAAGATAAGGCTTCATTTTTTTTGTCATGATTTTATTAATCTTAATGGAGCTCTACTTCTATATAAAAAAATAGAATTCAGTACAATAACCTTAGAGGTATTTTGGTTGTATATATTCAGTAACATCTCTCTAATTAGAAAACATTTAAAATGTATAGTGAAATCTTAAGAAAGAATATTTGTTTTGAGTGCAATTGATTTGTTTTATTTTGCTATTATTAATCATGAAATATTCACCTTTTGTCCAGCCATCCTGTACTTCTCTAATAACTGTGAATGTGGCACAACATATTATTAGTTATGGCATATGAAATTAAGACTAAAGGCAGAAATGACTATAATGTATACATATTTTCCTTTAATCGTTTTTACTTACTCAAGTATTAACAGTCTATTATATTAGCAGGAAGAGAACCTATTGCTAAGAAATAATTAAATCATTTAAACCCAAACTATTGATAAGTATTTTGACCTTTAGTAGTTACCAAGTTAGCAAGGGAAACGGTTTTATTTCCACTTTGTTGATTCAATGGATACTTTTATATTTGCAATTCATACTGTGGGGCGTTAGAGTTGGCTCTCTATTGTCATAAAACTTGTTTGTGTCCGTGATTTTATCTGCAACTGCACCTTGTCCATGCCCTCCTTAGCTGAATGTTCTTGGGAAAGTCATTTAGCCTTTTTATACCTGTCTCCTCCTCATAAAATAGAAAACTCATGGTATCAAATTTATAGGGCATGTTTCAATGATAACCTGAGGTAATATATGAAAGCACTCTGAATACTACCTGGCACATAGTAAGTGCTAAGAATATGATGGTGGTGGTGATAATGATGATGATGATGATGACGATGACGACAACAATGACAACAGATTCATTTGTGAGTTCAGGTACTTTTTCATCCCAAATAACTGAGTGTTGCAGAAGAAAGACCCTATAAGTGATAAATATTAAGATTTCTTAGTTTAAATTCCAAGAACTTATTTACAAGGTAAGCAGGGAAATAAGAACAAGAACAAAACACAGTTCATACAAATACCGTTAAACACAATCTTAACTTTCCAATTTCAAGTTCAACCCCTTTCATCAATTTTCATGACACAAATGTCAGCTGATATACATGCAAGGTGACTCACTTTATTCCAATTAAACTAGATTGATAAATTGACCCGCCTTATTCCAGTTAAACTAGATTGGGACTAAAAGCAAACAAGTAAACAGATTGTGACATGTGTATCAGACTCTCCCAAGTCCAGTGGGATAACTCAGCAGAGCCCAGAGTGCTCTTCAAAAACCAACAACCGATTGGCACATTTCTCTAGGTATGCGTGGCGTCTACAAGGCCAAATGGTGGAGCATCCTGATCGTGCCAAAAATTCTTCCTTGATGACACAGAAAAGAAAACTTCTTTCAAAGTAGTTACACAACCCAAGAGAACACAATACATTCACTGTGTGCATCCTAGGACTATCTGTGAACACATTATTTCTATATTTTTCTCTTTTGTAAATTTCAACATTGAAGACCAACAGTATTTCAAGTAAAGATTCCATAGAAAATGCAGGTTGCTATTTCCCTATTCATTTTTGTGAGAAGGGAGGGCCTTTCTATATTAATGGCTAGTTATATTCTGAACTTGAAATAAAATATCCTTTTTATATTTAATCACTCTTCACACTGTTATATTTTTTAATACTAAGGATAAATATAAAAATAAAGGTTAGAAATGTACAAAACCAATGTCCATCCTTAAGAAACCTCATTAGGGAAGCAAGTTGTTGTTTTTTTATTCCATAGTGTTAACGATTTTCCATTTCAGTAATCATTAATATTTTTAAAAGCTTCTAGCAGGTGCTTGTAAAAATATTCCTTTTAGATACTATTTCCATCAAAGACAGATTTCAATGAACTTTTTAACTTTTAGTGTCATTTTAGTATTGTTTTCAAAGAATGGCTAATTCCTCTAAGTTCATATGTGTTCTGTAAGATTCCTCTTGTATCTAAGCAACTCGTTCTGAAAAGTAATCAGGATATATATATGATTTTTATGAAACTAACTCATCAAAAAGGAATCTGAACTTTGGGAATAAACAGCCCTGTGCTTTGGGAATTCTTTCATCTATGTCACTATGGTTATCCAAACAATTTAGACACCCTTCTCTTGACCAAACTTTTAAAAAATGTTGATTGTTTTCTCTTTTTAGAAGTTATACAAGTCAAGATGATTTGTAAATCAGGAAATATGAAAGAAGAAAACAAAATCTTCCTCAGATAACCAGGGGATAACCAAGGCAGTAAGTGCCAAATCAATAAATACAGACATGCAGAATGCTTCAGTGTTGGGCAGGTGGCCAAAGAATCACTGAGGCAATTGGATGATGCAAATGAAAAATCTGAATGACTCTTTATGTTATCTTTACTAAGAAAATCATTAGGGACTATTTCACTTCCACTTTGCCCTATGGAGCATATCTTGGAGAGTGACACATGCAGAGATTTAAAAAGTATATATTTATGGAATACTTCTGTGAAACCAACTACAGCTAATACTTTAAAGAAGGAGAGGAATGTGTGACTCAGAAACTTGATTTGTCATAAATAAATAGTAACCCAGTAGAACAAGCATGTCAAACTCATGGCCTGTGGGCCACATACAGCCCCCAACTAATATTTTTGTGGCTCAGCCAATATAACAGTATGTAAGAAACATTTTAATAAAAATTTCATAACTAAATTTTTATAATATCCTGTTATACATAATCCTATATAATAAAGAGCTAATATGCTAACAACTGTCTGGATGACCTTTCAGACGGCCTTGCAGACAAAGCCCAGGCTGCGCGGGCTGGCTGAAACAGCCGCAGCTGCAAGGGCTGAGCTCCTTGCATGAATTTCATGCATCGGGCCTCTAGTTACTAATAACGAACTACAATGTTAGCTAATGACTATAATCATGTTCCATTCATTTCCCTTAAGAACCCTACGCGCAGGCGCATTCTCTCCACTAATACTAGCAGTGAATATTTTAGCAGCCAATTGCCACATCATTAGACTTGTTTGGTGTGCACAACAGGAGATATTTCACTTTCAGAGCACAAGAAAAATAGGTTTATTTGCAATTATGCTTATTAATTTGTGCAGTTATACAGTGTCTGCTAAGTTAATGTTTAAGAAAAAAATATTAATTTCTATTAAAATGTTCTATTATTTTATGTTAATGATTACTCATTTATTTCAGCCCTTTGTATTCAGCATGTCTCTATCAAAATAAACCTACGTTTCTATGAAAATTGAAGCTATTATTTGCAGCCCACATAAACTTAAACCTTGTTTATTTGGCCCATGTTAGCCTTTGAGTTTGGCGTGCTTGTAGTAGAGTAATGATGGACACACAAGCTCTAGACAAGTGTCGGCTCTGATACTTTTCAGTTGTGCTATTATTCAGGGTAAGGTGACTTGATCTTTCTTTGCTGAAGTCTTATTATCAAAAGGGGACAATAGTGTTAATATCCCTCTCATAAGGTTGTTATGATAATTACATAAATTAACCTCTATAAAATATATAAGTGTCTGATGTTAATGTTCTCTGCAAGTTCGTTTTTTTAAATAGGCTTTCTTTTGTAGAGAATTTTCAGGTTCACAGGAAAATTGAGGGGAAAGTATAGGGAGTTCCCATACACCCTCCAACCCCCAGCAATCCCCCAATGCACAGCTTCCTGCACTGAATGTACATTTGTTACAATTGATGAACCAACACTGACATGTCATAATCACCCAAAGTCCACAATTTACATTAGGGCTCACTCTTGATCTGTGTATTATGTGGCTTTTGGTATACGCACAATGGCATGTATTTTAATAACAAAAAATGGTCTGAGTCTTAGGGATTAAATTGTGACACATTTCTTACAAATAGAAGGAAATTCAGGGGATTGTTAGTAAAATTCCTTTCTGTAACACCACTGATATTCTCCCCAAGTCCTCTACCACCTGCTGGAAGTTATGATGAGGGAGTCACTTTGTGGTTGAACATGCATGACCTAATGGGGAAAAAAGTGTATCTGTAAGAGGAAATTATGATGACTACACTATCATGGTTCTCTGTAAGGTCATGAAAAAGGTAAAAGAAGTAGATAAAATTTAATTTTTAGATAAGTAAAGAAAAAAAGTATTTATGTTAATGAAGATACCATTTTGATGTTATGGTAATTTGTAGAAAAAGGTATTGATATTTTACTGAATTGCATATGGTGAATATATTATTTTGGAGAAGAGTGAATATGGCACAAAACTCATTTCCTGGAAGAATGATATGTTGAAAACAAAATTAGTATAAGAGCAATTTAGGAAAAGTCATAAGTTACTGACCTATACTGATATATAGAAAATACAGATTTGCTCACTAATACTATAGTATAGATACCTGTACAAATATAACAATATCTATATCATTCCTGTATATACCACTCAACAGGCTACCACACTACTTACAAAATGCACCTTGCCTGAGTCAGCTCAGGCAAAGCCATATAGAAATATGCCTTATTAAGATGGGCACTAAAAAGGAAACTAGTGCCTTAACCGGTTTGGCTCAGTGGATAGAGCATCAGCCTACGGACTGAAGGGTCCCAGGTTCGATTCTGGTCAAGGGCATGTACCTTGATTGCAGGTACATCCCCAGTAAGGGGTGTGCAGGAGGCAGCTGATCAGTGTTTCTCTCTCATCGATGTTTCTAACTCTCTATCCCTCTCCCTTCCCCTCTGTAAAAAAAATCAATAAAATATATTTTTAAAAAAAGGGAACTAGTAATAAAAGAGGTTTGGGTTCTCTGCATAGCAAAATATTGATGAAAATAGGTAAGAAAAACTGACTGTATATTCACTTAAATTAAAACTTAAATATTTAATTAATGACTACAGAAAACCACAAAAAGATTAAATGCAATATGGAATATTGCAAGATTTCCTTATTCTTGCTGTGATAGTACTCCATAGTCTGTTGGCCTAGTTAGCTAGATATTAATAATGGAAGGAAACTAAGGGGATCAGACATTATTAAGAACTGAAAGCCCAGTGCACAAAATTCATGCAGTTGGTGGGGGTGCTCCCTCAGCCTGGCCTGCGCCCTCTCACAGTCCGGGAGTCCTTGAGGGATGTCTGACAGCTGAGACAGGAGAGGTTCCTGCCACTACTGCTTGCTCACCAGCTGTAAGCCTGGCTTCTGGCTGAGCAGTGCTCCCCTGTATTGATCATCTGCCCCCTGGTGGTCAGTGCATATCATAGCGACCAGTCGATTTACATATTAGCCTTTTATTATATAGGACTAGGAGCCCAGCATGTGATTTGAAATCGTGTGGCGCTGCCTACCCTTGAGTCACCTCCGGATATTTTCCCATTAATTTTTATAGAGCATGGAAGAGAAAGGGAAAGACAAAGAGAAACATCAATATGAGAGGGACACATTGATTGGTTGCCTCCAGCATGAGCCTTGGCCTGGGCCCACAGAGCAGCAGCCCCAGCAGCCGCTGCTGGTCCCACCTTATCTCAATCCCCAGGCCCCACAGCAGCAGAAGCTGCGGCCACTGCTGCCCAGGCCCTCCCCCAGCCCCTGCTGACCCGCTCCCGACACTGCACGTACAACCTCCTCCTATCTGGTCGACCTATTACGGCATCCCGGTCTAATTTGCATATAATCAATCTCTCTCTCTCTCTCTCTCTCTCTCTCAAAATTGAAAGCAGAAAGAGTCAGAAAGAGATAAAGATAGATAGATAATCAACTAGGGAACATAAGTCTGCTTTGCTAGGAAGTTGCAGAATTCACAGATACTCCAGAGGGTTGCAGCATCACTCCACCACAGTGATTAATCCCTCTCATCCTATCCGCCACACACACTGTATAGGGAGAAAGGACCTCTTTTCAGTCTCCCCAGGGTACAACCTCTTCATTCTCACAGTCTATGGGGAGAAGGAATGAACAATAAAGGGGACATTTCTCTGCTAGGGACAAGCACAGTTGAAGTCATGATGACACAGTGGGAGGGGCTTCTACTCTGGGGCATGTGCAGTAGGAACCAAGATGGTGACCATTAGGTCTGTCTGCCTTGCCTGGGAAATGGATCTGATTTGATTAAAGACACAGAACCCCAGAATATCAACCAGAAAATAGATTGGTTAGGTGGCGGGCCCAGCACAAACCCTCAGGAGATTGAGAAGTTGATTGGTTAGTTTGAAAAAATGACTGGCCCTTCCCAAACCCAGGATAATATAACCGAAGCTTCACAAAGAACTTGCTTTCTCTAAGTCAGTCTCTCTCTCTCTCTCTCTCTCTCTCTCTCTCTCTCTCTCTCTCGCCCTCGCTCTCATTCTTGCTCTCTCTTGCTCAGTAATGTGGGCTCGCCCCATTTGTTTATGTGGTTTCTCTCTATGCAGTCCTGTGGCCCTAGTAGCTGCCTAGAGTGCATTGGGAACACAGACTAAGCTAGCTGGATGGGCCAGAGACATGGACTGAACCAGTGGCCAAAGCATCTGGACATTGGCCCTGTTTCTGGGCCTGATGCAGACAAGGCTCAACTTCTTTTGCAGTAGGACTGACGGAGATGGGACAAGGGGGCCTGGGGGAAGCCTCTGTTCCACCCAAATAAAGCTTACAAGTAGACCACATCCTCCCGTACGTGAGTCTCCTGGAATACTTTCCTTGCAACTCCATGAAAGAGCCCGTTTCTACCACAGCAAGTCCACTCTCACATCAATTAATATACTGTATTATAATTGCTTATCTAACATGGCAGTTTTACTTAGACCTGGAAAAGTGCATTAATTCATTCAGCAAACATTTATGAGCAACTGCTACATACCAAGCAGTCATAAGTCCAAAAGTGAGCAATAAAGACAAAGTCCATGTCCTCCCTCTAGCCAAGAGGAAATAAATCCTGGTTGAAAGAATAAAAGAGAGGGGTGAGGGGTAGGGGCGGGCAGGAAGAAGTTAATGAGAGTGAAAAGGGGACATATATAATACTTTCAACAATAAGGATTTTGAAAAAGAAAGAATAAAAGAGAATTATATGTGTGTCACAAACCTGACAAACACATACATGTGACAGATTTAGAATGCTACGTGAAGAAGTTATGTATACCTGACCTATTTATCTCCATTAAGCTTATGGTGAAGACACTTAGTCCTGTGTTCTGATATAGTCAAAGCTTCTTTTTTTGTCTTGTCCAATAGATGTACCAACATGATACAAGGGCAAGAAAAGAGTGCAAGTGCACTTTTGTGTAATTCTTTAAGTATTTCATAGTATGTGAACTGGAACTGAATAGGTACCGGAGGTTTTTTATTGCTACTTGTGCCACTTTCTCGGTCTTTACATCTGCAAGTGCTCAAGGCTTAATAGAAGTTGAGTCCTTTTTAATGCTATGTGTTGAGGAGGCTTTGCTTCCTTCCCATATGCGGTGTGACATGTGTCTCATTCATTTGCTTTCCATATTATCCCGAGAAATGCTGTTCTCTTCCTTGTGAACCTTGTGTGTCCTTGGTTTCCTACTGTGCAGCAGTATAAGGAGAGCAGGGCAATTGAAACTTCCTTGGGTTGAGAAAATCACTTCCTGGCCTTGTGGAGTCTGAGAAGGAATACCATGGAGCTTCCCACAGCACCAGACTCTGCCTGTGACATGATTAAACCCACTATTACCCTCCTCCCTCCCACCACCCTTCTCTTAGCTGCAAAACTTGTGTTCCCACTTAACTCTTTCATGCCTGGTTGTATGTAGAGTGGACTACAGTATTTGCAGTGAATATTATGCTTTCTGGATAATTGTTTTGGTCAATTATGTCATTTCTTATTAAAAAATGTACACATAGCCCTTAAAGAGAGAAGAGAAGGGAAAGAAGGGAAGAAAGACACATTGCAGATGTCATATGCTAGTTGCTTTACTTTGCTTTTCCTTTTAGTGAATCATCACCCGTAATATTTCCTTGTAATTCTTATTTAAAGAAAATAAAACTGAAGGTCAAAGAGGCTATTTTGCACACAATGCATGGCTAGGAAGTAGAATGAAGGCCTTTCTGACCCAGAGCCAGTGATCTTTCTACTTGAATTATATGCTTCACTGCCATATATTTTTTACTTTGTGTGGAGGCTTTGGGATTTATTAAGCTCCATATCAAAGACTGAAGACCAGCTGTTAAGAAAGCAAAATGATGATGTTTAATTTCATGAACGTGTAAATATTTGTTTTAAAATATACCGATAGTGTTTTTGCTCTCTTGTACCTAACCTTTCTCCACATCTTAATTACACTATTTTTTTTTTTTATTGAGGCAACAAATTCCTTCCTTCTTAGATGTGTGCCCCACAACAACCCCGAGCCCAGGACATAAACAAAAACACCTTCGGAAGCTCCTGCAGAGACCTATATCCAGATCAGCAGATCCTGCAATTTGCTGCTTCCTCCGCCCCGCCTCTCCCCAGATGCAGGCTTATGTAAGTCTCCCTGAGGCAATGCTGCTATGGTTTCATGGAGGGGACTGAGAACTGTATTTGGTGCTGTTTGGATTAGACTGCTGGAAAGGAGTAAATGGGCAATGCTTGAATATAAGTAAGCTCCTTTATAGAATTCCAAATATTAATAAATGAGTGCAATCGATACAGTTTGACACCAACACTTTGGAATTTGTGACAAACTGAAAGGAGAGGGAATGAATCTGCCAGAGTATCTTTTCAACTTTTGAATATAATTGAGAAGCTCGTAGCCATTAAATCACCTGTGAGTTTCCTGATTTGCCCCGATTTGGTCTTGAATGCCCACAAAGTCTGGGACTTTCCTATAAAGCTTTAGGAAGGGGTTTGGTCCTGTAGGTTTTCTTTTAATATCTGAAACGTGCTGTAGCATGTACTGCTATTTTCAGGCAGTTTAGTATCATTAAAGCAAAAGCCACATAAATCCAGCTTCCTGTTTTCACATGGTAGGAATCCATATTGAATGCCATGGACAAAGAAACACACACCAGATGAGTACTTTTTCCTTTAAAGAGAAAGGCTCCCTTACCCAGGACGTCCAGAACCTTCCCCAAATGGACTTGTTTTCAGCTTGTTCATCTTTTCCACATCCCAGCTGTTTTCGAAAAGTTCCATGACCATTTTTGGTGTCAATTTATTATTTGAAGTCACCTTCTCAGAGCAGGAAATTTCTTTCTCAAAAGCTTCTGAAACAAACTTCATGTGCAAAACAAACCTGTCCCAGACCAGTAGAGACAGTTCCTAGCAGACTGTGTTCTAAGTGTTTGCCTGAAAGAATGCTGTTTAAAGCCTGGAACATATTTTTCACAGAAACGTTATAAATGATGGCTACGTCCTTAGGTCAGTGCTTTGAGGCCATGTGACCTGTGAAGTAACTGGGGTGTAGAATTATTCACGCTGTTTTGTGGCAATTTAGGACACGATTATGGTTACATCACGGAATAGGACATTAGCTGTAGGGATACTGGGTAACATCACAAGCATGATAGTATAATCCAGCCAACTGCAATGAAAGCTTCTCCTTACTTCTCACATAAGGAGTAAGGCCTGTGACAAGGCCATATGAATTAGGGTAGTATATAATTGTAATGATGAACATAGTCTGCTCCATTATCAGGTCATGCGGTTTGGGGTAACTTTCTCCACCTTTTTAAATAAACAGACTTAACTAAAAGTCTTTCAGAGTCAACCTTTTTTGTCTGGTCCACATTGCCACTGTTCAGCCATGCGATCCTGGGGCAGCAACTGTCTCAATGAAAAAGTATTGCTGGGCCCTGGCTCGTGCATTCGTTGTTCACCTGTAACCGCACTCTGTTCTTCTAGGGCTCCTTGTAGCTGCCTTTTCCCCAACTTGCCTTTCACTCCATGTTAGGGTCTAGGACTGTATAATACACGGGGCAATTCATTGTGCCTGGGGTAGAACACTTAGGTGGTTCTAATGCTCACTCAGTGGGATCCCTAGACGGGCACTTGTGTACATAAAGGGCATCCTGTCCCGTATTGCTTCACCAACAATCACCTAATTGGCTGTCTGCCTATCTCTCCTTCTGTATTCCCACTGTCATAAATCCTTCTTGTGCTGCTGCTGTGAGGGATCACAATGGGATATTGAGCTTTCTTCTCTTAGACATACTTCTAGAGGCATAAGATTGGTTCAGAGACTGTGCTTTGTCTTCCTGCCATGACATACAGGTTCTATGTGGAAAAACCTCCCTTTCCTTTTTTTTTTTTTTGCCATCTTCACCATTTTGACTTAAGATGGTAATGGGGATCAGAGGGCAAAACACCATTAATGACAACAACAACTACAACAATACATCTTTTGTTGATGGGCTAAAAGCTATAACAATTTGGTTAAGACATATACAGTAAATCAGTGAATCTCAGTTCCTGAGTAGGCCAAGGTTGAATTACCCAGGTAAGAAAAAAGCAGGATGCTGAGTTCTGCTGTTGGACACCAGGAATGGAGACTGATCGTATTTCAGAGGGGGACAGTGTGAGCATCGGAATTTGTGGAAGAAAGGGCAAAGGGAAGATATTTTACTGCCATTTTCCAGCTGCTTTTGACAAGTTTTCCAGAGGTCTCTTTTGAAGATCCAAACCTTCTTACCCTTGTCATGCCTCAGTTATTCTTAAAGCCCTTGGAATTTAGCTCATCACCAAAGGAAGTCTAGTGGCATTTTACCAATCATAGCGACAATTTAGACAAAGAGGAGTACATTAAGCATTTCATTTGTAATATATGCCTTTTCTGCTGTGATAAGGAAATCATTTTAGTGGATAAAAATTAGCATTAAAATGGAATAGAAAAATTTAAATAGAACAGAATAAAATGTGTCTAAGTGAATCATGTTTGGAAATGATTAGATTTATTTTGTGGACTTTTGTTTCAGTGATATAGTTGTGTATTATGGGTCATAATAGAAAATGTATCTCTAACTGAGAGTCTTAGTCCAAAGTATAGGCTTATACTAATGGTTTATGCAAGATGTATCAAATTAGTCATTTTTTGGTAGACTTAGATTAGAGAATGAAGAGAGAACATATTATTATCTTTTAGGTTCTATGCCTACAATAAAGGCTAGCTTCCTCCAGGAGCATAGAAGCTGGTAGACTAAGGCAAGTAATTAAATGTCTTAATTGCCCATAGGCATGGATATTGTAGAACACTTGTCCTATGACATCATACTCTTCCTGCAAAAACCCAACTCTGTTAAGTCGGTGAACAGCACTAGTAACTAACAAATCATACAAATAGTGCTTAATTAGAAAATATTTAAATATATATACCAGTATAATCACTTAATTCCTATTCATTAAACTTCAATCATTCTTTAGTCTAATCCTCACTCGTTCTTACAAATCTAAGTAAAAGCTTTCAGTCTGTATCAGTTTTTCATCCTCTGAGACTTCCTGTCACTTTCATATTCAGCATTCTTCTTCTGTCTCCCCTTTCTCTGTTTTCTTATTGCCCATGGCTTCTTGCTCCAATCAGAAGTGAGAAGTGGGGATCTCTCATGATGGTCTTTTTCTAATCAAGAGTAATTTCCTTCCATATTACTATTTCTTTTCTCTTAACACCACCCCCCCTCCTTGAAGCCTGAAGCGAGTATAGAAGTTAATTTGAAATTAGTATACAATTGGGTTTCTTATTAGCCTCTACAGGCATTTTTTTTTTCAGATGTATAGCTTGGCTTGGATCACAGGTCTCTGACAGAAATTTGCTTCTTTCTTTAAAGGGCCCAAGCACCTATTATTTTAGGACATATACAATTGTAGGTAGAGCATAGGAGGTTTTGTCTCGGTGCAGAGGCTGATGCATGCTGTGAGCTTACTCCAGCATTTCAGATCTTTCTGGCACACCAGGGAGATGGCAATGCCCGCCTGAGTCCCTCCCAGAGCCGCCTACACAGTACCCTGACCTTTCATTGGCTCCCCTGAGATGGTGTTCCATGATTGGCCACCTCCACCTATAAATACCTGTATTTCCTCAATAAAGTTAGACCTGCATCCCAGAACCTGGTCTCCGGAGTCGTGCATGCAAGCGTCTTAGCGCTAGGGGCTCCGCCGTCCTCACCCCTGGGAAATCCCCTGCTTCATACAATGTTGTTCAGAGAAGGATATTCTATGTTTAATATCGCTTAATAAAATATTAAGCAAGTATGAATTGATTTCTTCATTATTAGTGCACTTAACAACCTTGGTTTTAACTGGCCATGCCTTTCCAAGGAACTAATAAATGACTCCAAAATCTATGCCTTTCAAAATTAATGGTAAAGTAATGATTGATAATATGTCCTGATCAAGTACAACCTTCTATTTGGACTATCTGTGAGGAAGGCATGTCAAAATAGAATTGA